>JAMQGT020000002.1:0-278660 GCA_024447675.2 Pterophyllum scalare
GCAAAGATTGTAGTTCAGATCAGTCTGTATTGCTCATAGCACCACTGTGCCAAAGCAGAGTTTCACAGAGCTTGTCAGCATGGCTATAAATCCTTAGTCTTGTTATTTCATGTACCCTTCCAGGTAACCTTAGATGTCAAACTTACCTGTAGAGTATGTCTTATATATCTGGGAGAGTACAATCCCTGTGAGAGTGACACGCCTGTTTAGTGTAACCTGACTCCATGTCCTCTGCTTTTACCTCTCTGTCCTAGATAATCATCACCTTCCTATGTTGTATGTCCTAGGCCAGGATAAGGGATTTATTAACTAGTAGAAAGAATGTGTAAGGTCTCAGGAATGTGCTCTAGTTTTGTCCATTGAACCTGGCGGTGACTGGCATTCACGCCTAACGTCGCCAGCAAGACTCAGTCTCAGTAAGTCTATGTGGTCTGCCAAGTGTGTCATCTTTCCTGCTTAATATTTTCTGAGGCCCTGGGCGTGGGGAGGATGAAAATGGGGAGAAAGCGAAAAGACCCAGCACTGGGTCCCAGGTGTGCACTTAACGCTACCTATCAATTCCGGCCTGGGGTGAGGGAGACTGCAAGCCAGATCAAATCATGAGTCAGAGTTGGGGATGCATTTCAGCCTGCCTTATTGCCTGGTTAGTCACATGGTAACAGTTCAGACTGAGATGGAATGAGTCAACCCCTACAAGAATCCATCCAAGTGATACAGTATGTACTAGAGTGTGAAATGAATGTAGACTTTAAAGTATTACTCTAAATCTTACTCTGAATGTATGCATACAGCTGTTGCACCTCTGAGCAAGTGACACATTTTGATGTTATTTAAAGTGAAAAGAAGTCAAAACAAGCCCTGCAGCAAGCACTCATTAAAAGGATTCTTGCTTCAAATGTCACAGAATTTTTACTTCTTATTTCATAAGCTTAAAAAAAAGAATGCTAATAAAGACATGTGGAGACGTTTTGGTATTCTAAGTTAGAAACTTATTAAGTCCCCTTTAGCAAATATCACAGCTTCAGAGTCTTTCTGTTCTTGCTTTATTTAATTTTCACCTACTCTTCCATGCACAGCACTTCAGCACACATATTAAGGCTGTCTCACAGGATGTTTAAGATCCACCCACAGCTTTTCAGTGATTTTCAAGTCAGGTGACCATTCCAAAAGCTTCAAAATTTTGTTTCTTGAATTAATTATCATGTTGGAAAAGCTGAGTACTTATCCAGTCCCAAATTCTTTGCTAAATACATGATATTTGAACCCATCTGCTGATTTTTAAATGAAACTATTTTTTTCTCTACTTATGCAGTTTTTCCTGTGCCACTGGTTGCTACATAATATAAAAGCCACATATTATCATCATATTTTGTGGCCATTTTTAGCCTGACTCCATCTTATATACATGTTGCTTTGCATACAACATGCACTGACCTTTGTACTGAGGTTGCAGATGAAGCTTCTGATGATCCTGTATGTGTAAACTATGCTGTACTGTACAATGTTGCACCGCCATACCTACAATATATGTCTATTGCAGTGTGTCTGAAGCGGAGTTTTGTCTTCCCAGCAGACATTCAGTTCCATTTAGTTTTTTGATCTCATCTTAAGATGGCATTTTAAAAAGTGACTATTGCAACCTAAGAAAGAGCATTGATGTCCTTTTCATAGCACCCACACACACACACACACACACACACACACACTGAGGCATTCATTTCTAGTATCCTCACCAAGTTATTCAGAGGACATCATTTTTTAAATTTATTTTTTGCTCTTGAACCACCAGCTTACAATCAGCTCCTGGTTTTTAATGACAAAAAGACAAGTTAATAGTCAAGGGTGTCTTTGCACCTGCCCCAATTGCAGTTTTTTAAAAAAAAATTCATATTCATGAAGCAAAAATTAACCATGAATTAACACATGAAGAAAGGTTATTTTTGTATCTGTTTGTTGCGCTGCTTTTATTATCTTCTTTTCACGTAAAAATCAACAAAATATGTAACTTGCCCCAGGGGGTGGCCAAAAATTAGCTGTATCTATGATTAGAGCCGACAAGACAAAGAAGAAGAAGAAGAAGAAAAAAAGCGCCATCAGTGTTCAAGGAGTAGGAATGCCAGCATCTGAAGCTGCCTATTATGTGTCTCCCCATATCCACCCACTGCTTGGTCCAAGGCTGCCTCTGCTGCTTAACTCTTGCACAGGGACTCTCTGTGATCCAGCAGAGCTCTCAGTGCAGGGAGCATGGTGCGGATGCCAAATTCCTGTTATCCAAATCCGTCGGCACTGTCTCATTTAACAGATAAGAGGCTAATCTACAGGGTGGGCAGGAGATAGACCTAGAAATACAAGGCCCCTCTTGTCGCTCGCTCACCATTCACCACATTACTGGAATGTGTATAGGCATGTGCAGGCAAACAAAACCTTGAGGATCTTTCCCCTTTATCCCCTTCGGCTCAGATGCGGTTTTAAAGAATGTAAATCACAATGTATTTGTTCTGTTTATCTGCCTGAATTGCTTTTTCAGACGTAAATCATAGCTAGCAATGCACTTGAGTTTGGGTTCTTTTTTAACTTTCCATTATATATAACTGAATAAAGATTCATAGCTCCAAGCAGTCAAACAAATCTAGTGCAAAGATTAAACTTAACACGACCCACGTGTGAATAAAGACTTCAGAACTCAGTTGCTGATGAAAAAATAATCTGTGATTCAGTGGACTTGTGAATAGGCAGCCAGTCTTTCACAGTCAGTTTGCTTTTGATCAAGGCTTTTGAATCCTAACCAGGACTGATATTTGGTAGAACTGTGTCATGCTTTTGACAAGAATGATGATTTTCTTGGTCAACAATAAAACATTTTACCTACTTTGAGGAAAAATGGTTATATTTTCTTTAAAATTCTTGTTAGACTTTTTTTGGGGGGGCAGTGTGTTCAAGTGTTTAAAAAAATAAACAATTGCACAAGAACACTGACTAGAATGGGGTCTGGTAGAAGAATAAGTAATCACCTTGGACTTACTTAAGGTTGAGATTTAATATTTAGCCCTAATTTCCAGTTAAGCCTTTGAGTTGCCAGAACCTGAACAGTGCTTGCATTGCTAGAAGGTAATGCAAGCAACTGGAAGAGTGCCTGGAAAAATAGTGAATGGAAGAACAAAGGGTTAAAGCTGATGAATAAACAATTGTTTCAATAATTAAAGTCCAGGGGGACAAAAACAGGCACAAAGTGCCCCACAAACAAGCTCTATATAATAGTTTTTTCCTAGTTTGGTGCATAGTTACAAACATTTCAGTCTTTATCCTCTTTGTCACTGCAAATCATCTGCACTAGTGAAGGCCCAGAATGGGACAAAGTTTGCCCCCTATTTGACAAGTGTTACACAAAACAAACGGAAGATTGCTATTCAGGATCACATATTAATTGAACCACGTTTACTTCTATGCATATTTCTTACGTCAGCAAACACAAGCTATTCAATGGTTCAAATGCTAACTTTCAGGACCTCTCAAAGTTACTAAAAACAACCAAACTTCCCAATAACTGATGTCGCTACACTGTTGTGGTGTTGTGTACAGTACAGTATTGTGTTCTAACACTGATCTCATTACCTGTTTCCCTAACGCAATCTCTCACTATCAAGATCAAAAGCTGTTTGAAGGTTCTCTTCATACCTGACGCAACAGAGTCAGCACATAGTCTCTCTCTCTCTCTCTCTCTCTCGCTGTCTGAAGTTATAATCAAGTGCCTGGAGGCGTCCTGAGATAGGAAAAATGCAAAGTAAAGTTTCAAGATTTAATATATATAATCTGCTTCATCTTTTGTTTACAGTAATTAGAGAACTTCAGAATTCATAAGATTTGTTATTTCTTTTCTGCTTATGCAGTTTTGAATGTTGTTCCCTCTTTTACACCTCTTTGAAATGAACACTAGAACTCCTCCCCTTCACGATACTTATAAGATTGAGTTCCTGCCTACAGGCTGTTTCCAACCACAAGACTAAAATCTATCCTGTCATAATAATGCCTACATTGCACATTTGTGCACCTGCGGATGATACATTATCTTTTGCCCTGTTTGAGACATAGCCTAGAGGAACACTTCCTCTCGCATCTGCCATGATGTCATCCTCAGTTTCTTTTTTTCTTTGAGACCTACAACCCACGGCCTTGACTGTGGTCTTGTTTTTGAGACATTAAAATAGAGAAGATGCCCTGCATAAAACCTGCCTTTTTAAAGATGGCTTTATTAAAATTGGAGCACGGCTTTGGACAAAGCTTAATTTATCTCAGTGCAAGAGAAGACTCATTATTATTAAATGAAAAGAAATATGGTAATGACCTGTCTCTTTTGTAAAACTGTGGAGGGATAGTCTTGCATCCACAAAGCTCTAAAACAGCGCAGCGCAGTTCTGCCTTTGGATTTAGATGAAAGATGTTTTAGCACTAAGTGGTGTCGTAGTGTGCACTTCTGTTTTACATCTAAGGATAAAGGATGTCTCTGCCATTACATCTAAAACAATGCCCTCTCAGAACTGTAAGCTGTAATTAAACAGGAAATGACTGCGATACAAGAGTATCTCAGTCATTTCACATTAAAAACATCACATGTACCTTGGTAAACTTTCTGAACTCTTACCAGGGAAAATGTGGTGTTTGAGGTGTTCAGCTTGACAGGTCACACCACTTTTTGGCTTCCTGTTTACATTGTGATTCAAGTTGATAATGTGTTTGCAATGATTTCACAATGCTGAGAGCTGTGGATGCACCTTTAAGCTGTGTTTCTGCAGTTTTACGCAGTGTTGAGAAGTCAAGCTTTGTAAGCTTTGCTCAAGGACAACTTCAGCCGCACTGAGCCATTGGTGTTGCTTAGAAATGAGATGATGCGAGCACTTATGTAAAAAATTCATTACGATGATTTATTTCACCCTTTGTTTTAACATAAATCACATGACTGTTATCAGATGGCTATAAAGGAAATGTAGACAGGCAAGCAATATTAGTGCGATCAAATGTTTGAGGTTATGCATCATCAGTTACAATACTGCAACAATCAAAAGACCAATGCATGCATTCTCTTTCCTTTTTTTTAAAATAGCACAGCTGCTTGTTTAACTTCCTCCACAGTGTATCGCATGTTATCTTTCATTTGGAGATTTGTTTACATCTAGAAATGTACTGTAAGCTCAAAGTTAATTCTACTTTCAGCCTCTGCTTTTTTTTTTCTTTAAAAAGAAACAAACTACCATCTCATGAGGGAAATAATTAGCTCTTTCTACTTCTGTGGTGCCAGGCAGATAAGTCTATTCTGCATTTCTAGAGGACAATGATGTTGTTGGCCTGACAACTAAACAATGAGCTGAAAGTTGAGCTGTAAAGCTCTTTTAAAAAAGGATGGGAGCTACAGATAATTGACTGATAATTCTAAGCAGGTCCATCTTTATCAGCAACCCCTTTCACTTGTCACATTGTTTTCATGTCATTTAATACAAATATTTATTACAGCTGTAACTGGCCAGGCGGAGATCTTCATTACAAATGACAGATCGAAAACACTCAGAGTTGTGAGGAATGCTAGATGCTCTCCTTCAATCTTAGCTTTGATAGAAATGTCAAAAACAGGTCTGAAAGTGCCTTTGATAAGTTGGAACAGCTCTCTGTGGATTTGAGGGAAACTCATCCAGTGGATTTCTTCAAATGTTGCTCAAAAATGTTCCCGATTTGACCTTGTCTTTTTTTTTTGTAGAATTTTTACTGCTCTTGTCAAAATTGGTTCTTTTGCTAACGCTATTTTCCTGTCTTGCAGTAAGCATGTATGTTTTTGTGCATTTATGCTAGTAAGTTGTCTTAATGAGGCAATTATATAAACTGTGCAAACAAACCTAATTGATTAAATTAATTGTATCACACCACAAATGCATATAAAATGAATCACAATATGAATGTCGCCCCTGGTCTCTTTCAGGCATGAGATTTTTTTATTGTGTGTGGACAAACAAAACGGAAAGCGCTTACGGGTCAAAGAAAACATTATATAAGTTATAATTATTATAATATGAGTTTAACATTATGCATTTAAATTCAAATAGGATTTCATTGTTCATGTCAAAGGTGTATAATTTCTCACATTACCATGTTTACTGGACAGTTAAAACTTGTTGTTTCTGTAGTCTTAGAACATAAATTATAAAGGAAGTTGGTTTTTCAAGCTTCTACAAAAAAATCCCTCATGTTTTATAAGTAAACATCAAAAAAGATATGTCAAACCATTGCTCCTTGCTTGAGAGAGAATCAAAGATGATTTTAGCTTTCAAGAAGATCAAACTACTGCAGAAGTAACTTTAATGAAAGGAAAACCTACTGTGAGCTCTGGCATGTGGAAGCATACAAAAGCAGACTATGTTCAAGCCCTCCCTCTCATACATTTTCACTCGCCATTAGTCAGGACAAAGAAATGTCCTGAAATTCCAAGGAAAGAATGTTTAACTATGTTTGCTTGTGCATGAGAGGAGCAGAAAAAAAGAAGAAAACTGTTCCACAGCTGAGTAATTATAGTTGTTGCCCTGGTGTCATCTCTTGTTGTTTCAATGCCATTAAGTACGAGAGGTATTTGTTGAGCTTGAATGGTCCCAGACAAACAGGGATGATATACATTTTGTTTGTCAAAGCAAATGGGGGTCTGTATAGCACGGCTGATAAAGCATGAGCAGTGCTTTTGTGAATTTTGATCGCCATCTCTTTCCCATCTCTATTTGATTAAAGAAATTATGATGTAACAAAGCAAACAAATGGAAGCATCCCAGGCTTAACTAAAGTCAGTTTAAAATAATCCAAATACAAATGCATTTCCAAAAATAAATAGTGATTCATGTTATACAGCAGCAGCAATGCAGCATCCACACCCATAGCAGGGAGGAATTCTGATTAATTTTCTAAGAAATCCCAAATCCGGAGAAAGTGAATTTGTATAATATATAGCTGCATTGTATACAGTATGCATTAGTCAATCAATCATCACCAAGGTTAGCTCCATCATGTCTAAAGACTGGCACTGGTCTGACCCACACTCCCCTAGTGGTGGAGGTATTATGTTTTGAAGAGCAAAAAAGCCTGCCTGCAAGATGGATTTAAAATCACACAGCTCCTCCTGCTGTTTGAAAAATAGCATACCACTCTGTCACTGGTCTGGCTCGATCACAGTAAGTTTATCAGGAAAGTTTTATGGCTGAGTGCCTGATTCATACAGTGACAGGCCCAGCAACAGTATGAAAGCAATAGTAACGCTTGCTTTATAGTCCAAACTTTGAGAAATACTGTAATGTGTCTCTCCCCATGGTTAAGGTATGACATGACTTTAACCTGATCAAACCTGATAATCCTCACAATTTTTGTCTCAGCCCTGTTCATTTTTAACACTTTATCCCTGTTTTCAAACAATCCCCATCCACACAATTCAACCTTGATTCCTACAGTCATTATACATGTTTCCCATTTAGTTCAAAATAAATACACTTACCAGACACTTTATTAGGTCCAACTTGCTAGTCAGTCCTGGCTTTGGCCTCCTTTTGCCTTCAGAAGAGTTTTAATTCTTTCAACAAGGTGCTGGAAACATTCCTCATATTGGTATGATAGCAACACACAGTTTTTGCAGATTTGCTCAATGCACATCCATGATGTGAATCTCCAGCCCATTCAGTTCAACATGCTGTGCATTTAGAGATCCTCTTCTGCACACCTTGGTTGTAACAAGAAGTTATTTTAGTTACTGTTGCCTTCCTGTCAGCTCAAAGCAATCTGGCCATTCTCCTCTGAACTTTGGCATCAACAAAGCATTTTCAACTAGAGATCTGCCGCTTACTGGATATTTTCTCGTGATTGTACCATTGTCTGTGAATGCTAGCGATGGTTGCGTAGAAAATCCCAGTAGATCAGTAGCTTCTGAAATACTCAGGGCATCCTTTCTGGCACCAGAAACAATAACACATTCAAAGTCACTTAAATCACCTCTCTTCCCCATTTTGATGCTCAGTTTGAACCTCAGCAGGTCAACTTCACCATGCCCACATCCCTAAATGCATTGAGTTCCTGCCATGTGATTAGCTGATTAAGTATTTGCATTAATGAGCAGTTTAACAGATGTATCGATAAAGTGACTAGAATAGCATCTGTCTTTCCTAATGGTATTCTTGTTTCTCGTGGTGCTTTCTTATTGCCTTTCAGTCTGATACTGAAACCCAGACCTTACTTTAAGACAGTTTTTTTTTTTTACTACACTTTTAAATAAAACACTGAGCAGTTCCTGCCTGCCTAGCATCGAGTACACATCTGGATCCTTCTTTAACATTTTCAGTGCACACAGTGCAAAATGTGCTGAAACTCAGCAGCTCCCTAGGACATAATTGTCATCATACATTTGGGAAATAAATACTTAATAACCTTAAAAGCTGTTTGAATGTATCTGCTGGAAATATCTTTTCCCACTCCAGTCTTATTTAATTTCTGAACCACAGCTGCTCTGTTCCTTTTTGACTCACAGCCAGGACGAAATGTCACCAACAAACAATGAAACAAAATGTAACAGTGTGCAGAGACAGTGGCAAAAAAGTCAAACAGTAATGAATAACAGTCTGTCATTTAGAAATAAAAAATACAACTTCACATTAATACTGTCCTCATTCTTTAGCATAAATGAGATGAACCTGAGATAATTTGTGAAATAGATGGTCATGCTCAAATTACCTAGATGGTTCCTCCTTCATTCAGGAGCTGTGGGAGCTGCCTGGATATCTTGCTCCAGTTTGTTTGTTTTTAATTAATGAGCTGTTTTTTCAAGTGAAACTCGCTGTAGGTGCCTTTTGCTTGGTGTGAAACAGACAAATGTGCTTCCTTGTGTCACTTTAATGTTGTTACTTCCATATGTATCATGTGCCTTCTGATGCATGTTGTTCCGAGAAATCTATGTAATATATACACACACACACACACAGATATATATATATATATATATATATATATATATATATATATATATATATATATATATATATATATATATAGAGAGAGAGAGAGAGAGAGAGAGAGAGAGAGAGAGAGAGAGAGAGAAATCTATAACTTTGTCCCTCCTTTTTGTGGAAAATCTTTGAACAAGTGCAATATCCTAACATATACGCTAGATGGCGCTATGTGAGAGAAAGTTATTGGTCCAAACTTCAAAGGAAAGCTTAAATTTAAGACCTGTACTCAGCTGTATTGTGTTTGAGGTGGTTGATTAAAATCGATTGTGATTTTTTTTTTTTTAAGTAGGCTAAGTTTGGATATCGTTCAGCTCTGAAACTTCGTTCATGCAAATGTGTTTCATGACTTAGACAAGTTGATGTACAGTGAGACTGAGCAAGCACTCGTGATCAAGAGTGTGCCAATCTGCGGTGCGACGCACAGGGCGAAGAGGCACGCCGCGCTCTCAGCATAGGTCCTGTGGGAACTGGAAGGCTCACAAAGCACCACACCGGCCGAAGCAGGGATACAGATATATCAGAGGCTTGGAAGCAGCTGAACCAGACGATTTGTACCCTAAGAGCACTCGGCTCTGTCCCACGGGCTGCCTCGGTTATTGGCGATCAGGGTGAGCGGGGTGGTCGCTGCCTGCATCTCTCTCTCTGTGTGTGTGTGTGTGTGTGTGTGTGTGCTCTCCTCAGCGCACAGGCGCTCTGCACTCCAGTCTGCTGACACACTGGGAGGACAGTCCGCACTACACCTCCGTGTCATTGGACTCTATGTGGATACAAAGCCCGATCCATGGGGATAGTTTAGAGGGTACTGCTGACTGCGACCTTTTACATGAAATCAGGTAAGTGACGGCTTATTTGGAAAGGCACATTTTTGGACAGCTAGTTCACCATTCTACAACTTAAAATATCTCTTATCAGATTCGTGGTCGCTTGGTCGCTACAAACAGTGCCTTATTTCTCGAATCAGGCCTGCATCAAGCCATACATTTTCAATTTAGCTTACATATTCGTCTCAACAACCAGTATCAGTCCCTTTAACTGCCTGCCGTCGTTCTACATTACTACAGTCCCTAATGTTTTTACTTGTACGCACTCATATGAGAACAGTGTAGGATGAAATCATTTGTGTGTGTGGAGCTGAATTAATGAAGCCATAAAATGACTGGGTTGTTAAATCCAGCATATGCCAGAAAGTCCCCAGATGAGCAGGGGACAGCAGTAAGACCGAGGAGACAATTGCGCTCTTGTGCGTGGACGGTTTTATGATAATCAAAGTGGACCCCGTTGGCCAGGCCCGTCCTGAAACACTAAGATCATTCTCAACAAGTCCCGTATTGTGGGCGCACGCTTGGTGCTGAGGCAGCGAGTGTATGTGACAGCACCATTATTCACCAAGATGCCTAACTGCACTGGGATTATACTGGGTGGAAGAACTGTCATAAGCTGACCCCCACCCCACCAAAAAAAATATATATATATATATATATATATAATATATATAAATTGTGTTTTTAATTTACATGTGTGAGTCTCGTCACATTTGTTCAAGTGTAAGGGTAAAGTTATAGAACAATACTTACTTTCCACCCTAATAATACAGACACAATTGATAAGCAGTACTCCTTTTAAGGATTATTCTCATTTAGATAGTGGCTTCCAAACACACTGATTCTGCTATTTCAGCTTCCACTTGCAATTTTGTTTACATTTTGCAATAATCTGGGCAAATTTTAGGCTGTTCAATACAATAGAATCAATTTTTTTTTAAAAACATCTGAATGTGGGCCTTCTCATCGATTTAGGAAATCATGGCCCTTGCTGCCTGGAGATGCTCATGAATCTTGCATGTGCACATCCTGTGTTTATCTGGTCAAACAATGGTGGAGAGAAATGGGGCACAATTAGAAGATTGCACATTACTTGGAGTATGGCTGTTTGGCTTGGATGTAATGCATATGTGTTCTGAAAGCACAAAGAAGAGATCAATAAAAAACAAACAAACTGAATTTTCATGTGTGTGTGTGTGGGGGGGGGGTCTGCTTGAGTGCGAACACTATTCATTCCTGGAAAGGGAATAGGACATACAATTTGGCTGATGTAAGAGGCACACGTATCTTTTAGAAGCACTCCAGGGGGCAAAGAGGTAGGCCATCATGTATTGCTGATTCTCTGTCCAGCTGCAATTGCTTAATGCACTCTGAGAGTCAGAGATCTAATAAGAAGTGGAAGAACATCTTCAATAATGAAACCCCACCTGCATCTCTGCTGCAGAGTGAGGGCTGGGGCTGAGAGGCCTCATAAATAACAGAAGCCAGACCTGACACGTGCTGCTCCAACGTCTGGGAACTGCCAATAATCCCTCTCATCTACTAAGATGCTGTTGTTGCAGAGTGAAGGGGGAGGGAAAAAAAAGGCACAATGCTTAGTTTTGCTTTGCAGTCATCAAGTAAATGTAGCTCAGCACAGCAGTTTTACTTAAAAAAAAACAGTTCTGCAGAGAGATACGTGTGGATGTTCAATCACTTTTTACTCATAAGGAGAATACAAGAAGAGCATTCCTGTATAATTTTGTCAAAGCTGCACATGGGACAACAATCACCTTGAATTACATGCAGGTGCAGATTTTTATACTGTTCTATTGATTTTATATCAGAATACAATTTGTCTTATATAGTTTCTGCTTTTCAGCAGTAATTAAATTGTAATAACTTGTAGTGCTTTTGCACTCTGCAGTTTATGAAGCAAATAAGTGTCATCATCTTGATTGAGGCATTAATTTAGATGTTGCTGTCATAGGAGCATTGTTTTGATACAAATTAATTTCCTCTCTAATACTTGAGATAAATCCCCTGTAGCAATTAGCCTGCTTTTGGGTAATTAACCTGTGCTTGTCACTATCTAATAACTAGAGACGCTTTAGGCTCAACTCCCTTTGTGATCATTATTCTTATGCTTTACCATGATGCACAAGAAAGCTATGGAACAACATGACATGAGTACTTGTTGATGTGTGATCTGGCACCCTCCCTGCATATAAACAGCACAGAGACCCCTTTTCGGACCTTCTTCTATTGCTATGAAGAGACCCTTTCTTCTGTAACACAATGTGACCCTCACTGCTGTTCTTTAAACAGACCCAGTGGCTGACAAAGCTTCAGGCTGTCCCTGCTATGAAAAGATAGCACTGTGTTGAACTCCAAAGATTGACCAAGCAGGCCTCATGACTCTGCTGTTGTGTCTCGCAAAGAGTCTCATGAGCATGATTTATTTAGTTCAGAAGTTACCCTCAAAGAGCAGCTTTTATGCTGCCTTTACAGAGCAACACAAGAAGTAATGATAGGTGTATTCTAAACACACCAATCCAGTAAGTCCTGTATATCATGCGAGTAAGCTAAAAGACTGCCTTCATGAAAGTAATCCGCTCTGCTCTACAGAACACTAAATGGAGGTTTTTCTTTCAGTTGGCCATCTGCATCCGTGTGTGTGTGTGTGTGTGTATTTGTATGCGACAGAGAAGGAGTGAAGCTTTTTATCCCCCCTTCAGCTGCCGAGTGCGTGAAATATTTAACAGCGACCGCACTATTTTTGGGTTTGTGCTCAGTTTGTTGTGGAGCTTATGTAATCTGTAGTTTCAGTTCAACATGCGCGGTAATGTTTTATTTCAAATAACACACCACTGACTCAGCCAGCTTAAGCGTAGTGATGCTGCAAACAGAATACTTCTGCCGACAAACTGTAAGCAACTATAAAGGACATTGTACAGCTGAGAATTATGATGAGGACTCCTGCACCATCTGTGCACTGATGAATTTGCCATGTTTAATGCAGCGTCTTGTACTTCAAGGAAGCGGGACCACTCCAGATTGTCTCAGGTTCCTTGCTTCTCAGAGATATTGATCAATTTGTCTCTCTTCCTTCAAACTGTCTCCATCTCTACTTGTTTTCCTTCTCAATTGGTCTCCCATCTCTCTCCACTGTTCTCCTCCCTCTATTCTCCTCTCCTGTGAGGTGTCAGATTCTCTGACTCATGCCCTGGCGTGGAGGATGGGAGGAGAGTAGGGATGAAAGAGAAGAGAGAAAAGTCATTTTGCAGATAGAGGGAGTGACCTTCATCCAGTAAGAAGGATGGGATAAAAGCTGGAGTTAATACCCTGCCAAAGTGTATTCTCCACCATGCCAAAAAACTTTCAAAATGATATATGGTCCTAATAGGAGCTCTCTGATAATAAGAGACATTCCATTGTAAAGCAAGGCAAGGCGGATCATTAGAAAATTTTCATGTTGTATTGAGAGGGATAAAAATTTGGGAACAGCATGCATAATCTGCTGAAGATTTTTATATAAAAACTTTTTTTTTTTCAGGGGGGATTTATGTATAACTGACAGCTAAAGGACAGTTGTACAATATGTATGCCTGGGCCACACTGTCCCTGTGGTAACTAAAGCCAGTGTAAATACAGGCTCAGACAGTGACACTCTGTGCCTGGGTCCAGCAACCACAAGGGATATATAACAATTGACAGCCCAGAAACATGTCCCTGTAAGGTTCATTATCTGTATGTTTGAGTTGTTTTTTTTCCCTCTATCGGCAATAATGAGAAGAAGGAAGAGATTCGGGTTTACCTAATGAGGAGATGTGTTTCTTTGTGAAAACAACTGCATCAAGAGCTGATCAATTGCGGCGCAGCCTTGTTCCTTCAAGGGTATATGCTTATTAATCCCCATTGAGCCAGAACTAAATAAATACTGCTCCACCCTGACAGTCAGGGAAACTGATGGCATTTTATAGACTCCCCGTACTCGTGTGTCAATTACACTGCTGTTCATTAGCTGCTGGATTTACTTGTAAGTATGCAGATTCTGCCACAGAAAGCTGTCTTTGTTTAAGTTGCACAGGCAAACTGACATCACTGTAAATTATGACAAGAAGAAACCTTGACAGTATTGATCCATGCCATTTTAAAAAGTGACAGACTTTGCAAATGTGGCCGTTTCCAGTACCAGTAATGCAAACAAACAGTAGCTCCAGAGCTTGTGTGAATAAGATTGTTTTGTTTATAAATGGCCAAAAATTGTTTACCCCAGCCGACAAACCCATACAGTTTCAGAAGGCACACGATCAAAGGATTTTCAATTAGAAGCATTCATTGTGAAAACATTGTTTATGCAATCTGTGGGAAATCTTGTAGTTTTACTGACTCTTTAAGCCACTGCACTTTATGAAATTAAAAACACACTGCCATAGGGTAATCTTATCAGCACCAGCCCACATTTAGGGATGGTGGCTGCAGCAAATGCGACCGGTGGCCCTTCTCTCTACTGCACAAGAAGCCGAGTTGGCTCCAGGAGCAGCCGACTGCTCAGGGGTCTGATAACCCTCTCTGGGGCCCTCTGGTTGACAGGCGACTTGCACTGCAGGCTTACACGGTTATGCTTTAACACTAGATGAAGCCGTGGGCTGATAGCAGAGGACGGTCCCCTCTGTGCCGAGGGCTGACCCCTCCTATTATATGTGACAGAGCTGAGACAGACATGCTGAGAGATGAAACACTACTCTTTAATTTCAAGCCTCTCCTGTTTCACAACTAAAGCGCTTTTCTCCTGTCTCTTTTTTTGCCTCTCAACCCTGGAGAGATTGTGGAAGTGCAGCTGTATTGGTGAAACATTTAACTCTTAAATCAAGTGCTCATTAGTCTTGCAATATATGTTACTGAACTGTATCAAACAGGATTGAAAGCAGAATTTCTCAGTCGGATTCTTGCTATAAACAATTTTGATTGTGTCATTGACAATTTCTGTATATGTGCTTTTTTCTTGGTAATCTAGCATAGATGATGTAAAATCTTTCTTTGGTCGCATCAGAATTTAGCAATTCTTCAATGAAAACTAGAAGAAAGTTGAAAGTTTTTCTTGAGTCACCACACAACACTGTAGCACTGAAGCAGAGATTTAAATTTTAATGATGTTTTTACTATTAGCTGCAGCTCCAAGAGAATTTGAAATCATTCATAAGACAGTATGTTGCATTTGTACAAAGGCAAACATTCACTTAAAAAGTCCACAGTCACATAGCTGTGTTGAGATCCTTGTGATGCTGCTCGTAGAGTAGTGTAAGTGATAAATCTTGGAGTGACCATTTGCTGTGATGTGGTTAAAGCTAATCCAAACAAGCGGTTCCACTTTGAAAATTTCAATTACAGGGAATAGCGTTTATTTGATCAAGAGGCCTTTGCATAATTTCTGCAAGTATTCAATATGCAGTCATTAGCTGTGTTAGTCTACCACCATCAACTATTCAGAGCTTTCGCACGCCCTCTCGTCTACCGTAAGTAATCAGACTTATAGACAGAAACTTGAAACAGCAGATTTCATTTAAACATTTGTTTAGACATAAGTCAGTAAGTTGAGCAGATGTATGCATTTCATCTCAGTTTGGAGACGGACTAAACACTAGCAAAGAGGAGCCTAGAGATTTATTACTTTTGTCTCTTGTATTTTTTTCATCATTGTCAGAGGAGATGATGCTCTCATTGTGTCATCTCATGTACTCAAACATTACAGCATTTTGAGGTTTTCATGACAGATGGATGTGAAAGACTTCCCGAGGAAGTTCTGAGTAGATCAAAGCCTGTCCACTGTTGTGCTTCCACTGGACATTTTGTGTGTGTGTGTGTGTGTGTGTGTGTGTGTGTGTGTGTGTGTGTGTGTGTGTGTGTGTGTGTGTGTGTGTGTGTGTGTGTGTGTGTGTGTGTGTGAATTGTTGACTCCTTTCATCCCAGCAGCTGTGTGTGTGACTTGTTTTGAGTTTTATTTTGGGGCACATAGAGATATGAATGTTGCTGTCTGTACATGTGTGCGGAGGGGTTGGTGGTATACATGTGTGTGAACGGTCTCTTGCCCTCATGTGTACACACATTGACACCCTCTCACTTACTGCTCCATATGTGCCCACCCAAGGGACACCCTGTCCTCTTCCCCTATGCATGTTGTTGGAGCTGACACACAATACTCCTGGTCCCACATATGTGCTGAATGCATGGAGGGGTTCCCTGTTTCTGTTGTTCACCATGGAGACTAGGCATGTCCTTCTTCATTTCCAATAAGCCAGTTCAGAATCGCCTGTTTGCCAGGTTTGAGTGTGGGACATGGTTGTCTCAGAACAGGTGCCCAGTCCTCCAAACAAGCCCGCTGTAAAACATCCTTTTCATCTTGACAGAGTCTCTGTAGTGAAAGCACCTGAAAATATGGCAAGAGGGAAAAAATGGTGGTTGCTGTCAGGGGATGTATACCAATTGCTTTTATCTGTGATATCTTTGAGGTTATGGATGGTTGGCAAAAAGAGCAACTCTGGATTCTTGCTCTCTTTAACTTAATTGATAGTTTTACATGATTGCATCTTTTGGTAGTAAACATAGTGTTGTAATTTTCTGTGTAATAATTCATATCTATTATAACATTGTCACATTTTTATATTTGTTATCATGTGTTCTATGCTGTGTATTCTGCTTGCACTCAGGCACTCATTTAATTTCTGTGGGACGGAGTTAGAAATATTTTGAATACACAGCCTTTTGTAAAGAAAACCAGGCTAAACTCGTGCCTTTGAGCAATACTTACATCACCATGCTAGCATGCTCACAGTGGAAATGAGGCAGATTTTCCTGCTACTGTGATCTAGTTTAGCCATAGACTGTACATAAAAGGTGGAATTAGCCATGTAACATCACGCTAAGTTAGCAAAGTCTAGCTGAGAACTTCTGAGCTGAGCATTTTCTCTCAGATGTGATAGCATTTTCATGCTATCTGTGTAAAATCAGATGTGATACCATTTTGACAATCACAACGAAAGTCCACCCTAAAGCATACCCTGCTTTGTCATTGTTGTTTTACTCTAATGGGAACAATGATTTACAAAATAATAAGAATAATTAAATAACTTGAAACTAGTGACTGATACCATAAATTCATCAGGAAAGTGTTCACCAAGGTCATAGATTAAGGGCTCATTTTCCCATAGACTTCAATCCAAACTGGACATCCCTTTGCAACAAGAGGATAACTCCCTTGCTTGCAATTAGGAAGAATGCAAGTTTAAGGCACTTCCACATCAGCTTCAGTTTTCAGCAGCTCTGTTCTTCACTTGTACACGATCGATGAATTTAGCATGCTGATGTAATCATTTGCATGAAACCAAAGTACAGCTAAAGCTAATGAGAATGTGATTAGCTTCAATAAGTATTGATCACATTATTGTCCATAGAATCATGATATTTGAGTCCTATTGTGATGCTAGCAAGGAGGAAAATTTGCATCAATGCAAAAAGGATTTCAGTAAAATCATATTGTAAATTGGTGCTGTATGAATAAAATGTAATTTAATTTAATTAAGTTATTACTCAAACGCTTGCTTGGTCATAATTCAGTTTTGCCATGTTTTTGTTAGCCAAAACTACACATGGCAGACTGAAATAAATAAATAAATAATAATAATAATACAAATCATTTAATATTTTTTATACCTGACTACAGCAACTGAAAACTCTTGTGGCCATTTGTTTCACAATGTCATGCTTAATCCAGTGCATATAAAGCTGGGTAAAATCGGTGACTCATAACCGAAGCTCTTTGATGCCTTATGCTGTCAAACAGAGTAAAACCCAGGTTACAATGTAAGTAACGCAGGAGCAGAACAGTAGATGGGCTCTTCAACTTTCTTTCATAGTCTGACTGCAGTTTGGCAGCCTAGTGCTGCAGTCTGCACTTTGCTAATTCCGTGTTCTCTGTTACCAGGTCTAATTTAGAACAGAGGGGCTCTGTTCATCCTGCAACACTGCTGCTTGGGATTCTGGAAATGAAGAGTTCAGAGACTCACCGCCCTCACATCGACACAGAGCACATGCCTTGTTATCAACCCACAGAGATGCACATAATGATCCCTCTAACCATTAACTCCTAATGCAATAAGTGCTAACATTTTAGCCATGCCCCTCAGTGCATAAAGATAATGAAGTTAGCCCACGGGTTGCATAAATGTGCTCTGTGATAACACATGTGTTCAGGATGCATCGATCAGCTTTAAAGTCATGATTACTTAGCCTTCCGTCTGTAGCTGATGGCAAGTAAAATGCTCCAGTTTTTGTTTATCTTCAACCCCTTTGGCTTTCTTTGATATTTATGAAAACTGTATGTAGATGAGCTTCTAACTGATAGCTTTGTAAGTCAGTCCAGTAAGCAACGCTTTCAAAAAACAGATGAAGGTTGATTGATTTGATGCAACTGAGTCCAGCACAAAGGCACCTCGCTCCACTTCCTGCCACATTTTGATGGCCTGGCATGTTAGACGTGTCATGGCCATGGTGGGAATATAAAGCTCACAGAGACAGTCAAGCTCTGCGACATCTTAAGAAGGTTGTGTGCAAGCATTTGAACATGTCTTTGCAAGCATCCCGTGCATTAATAAATCAAGCAAGCAGCGATGTCCTTGCACACTAAGTAAAAGCAATAAACCTGCCTACAACAAGTCACTGTGGAATACGACCTCATCTAAAATAACAGCTATTTATTAAACACGATCTCCTCTCGTCACTCACAAATCTATAGACAGAATGTAGATTTATAAAAACACATACACACACATAAGTCAGGCACTGTCAGAAGGATTGCAGCAGTAGGCTGGTATACATTTGTACTGTAGGCTGGTTGGAATGTGTTTGGCAGACAAGTGGCCTTGATAAGTCAGAGGGGAGACATTAATTACCAGCTGCAAAACTGTAGCTGTTGTTGTTTTCATCCTGTGAGTCGATGTGTCTCATCGTTCAGAAATGTAGTCCCAAAGACACTCAGGAACCACAATAAAGCTGGTTTCAGCAGGTGTTTCTCTGCCTGTTTGTGAACAGATTTTGTCACAGTGTCAGAACTATGCAAGATACAGTTGCAAAACACTGATTTGAACTACAGATGTGTGGTTAAGATCAAACTGAAGCAGGAGTGTGATGATTAATGTGATCTGACTCGTGACTGCTGAGAACGCCACATATGATGTAATGATGTAGTAATAACTACTGAGTACTCATGGGTTATAATATCAACATGTTCATGAGCACCCTGGCTGGCGTGATTCCAGCTGAAAATGATATCTACATTTTGTTAGCAAATACAAGTTGTTAACAAAAACCATGGCAATAAAGGTTTCCACATCTCTCACACTCTTTTTTGAATTAATTAACTCTTCTTTAAATTATCATTAGACATTATTCTTATTCTAACAATTAAGATTTATTAGTAGGTGTTCTATATGTTCTTTTGTTTGTTTTTTTATATATAAAAATAAGTTGTATATATAAATTGCAAGTTGTTTACACTTAAGGAATAATCAGTGAAGAAAATATCTGTGATATTTTTTTAGTGAAACATTAATAGAATATCTCACCTTCTTAATTTCTGAGCACAACATGACTTCATTGATCCACTGTTTAGAAATGGGGACAGGCAGCCTTCCATCTAATTCAAACCAATCACTGGGCTAAAAGTGTATTAAACGTTGAAGTGTTTGACCGATATGACATGGCAAATGTTGCCATATAAGGGTTAGGATCACTGGTTTTGTGCAGCTCAAATACTGAAGTCCAGTTTGATGACCTTAACAAATGGCCCATTGTCACTGGTGATTGTTGACTGGAATTAGAGATTCAGAATGTTTCAGACAATTAACACTGGTAAAAAGCAGTGGATTTGGCATGCAAATGTAGCTACTAATCAGATTCCATAACTTTAAGGTCTTGTTTTCAGGCATCTTCTGTCTTAGTCAGTTTTGCATGATTGATGTGTTGGATTGTGTCTCACAGATTTTGTTATTCTTAAGGAGGTTCTTAAAGAAAATCATAACTGTTTCTGAATCACAGAAAAAATGCTGGCTCTGTCTGATAATGAAAAGAATTTATATATATATATATATATATATATATATATATATATATATATATATATATATATATATATATATATATATATATATATATATATATATATTCTTTTCATTATCAGACAGATAATGTGTATATATATATACATATATATACACACACACACACACACACATATATATGTATATATATATATATATATATATATATATATATATATATATATATATATATATATATATATATAAAATTGGAGCAAAGGTAAGTGATTATTTTCAGTCAAATTCTGTAGTCTACTGGACCATAAAGTAGTTGTTTAACTTCTAAGGCAGATGGGATCATAGGCATAAGGATATGGGTAAAACTGGTAAGCATGAATGCAGATCAGAGAAGACCTTTACCATCTCAGAACATAGAAAGCTAAACTGAGAGTTTGGAAACATTTTGTTATTGAGGAAGGTTAAGAAAACCTCCTGATGATGACTTTGAGCTTTATAGATTAAATTTTATAAATCCCCACAAAGAATGATTTTTGTAGCTGGTTGCAGTTTGAGTCTACTTTATTATCCAAGGAGTTGATTATTGCTGTTATTGTCTGTTCCAAGTTGGTTATTGCTGCCATTTGCCAAGCGGCCTCCATCATGAAGCTTGTTTCGGGAAGTGTCTGCTCAGCATTGCTTGCTGCTTTGCAAGATGCTTAGGAAGCATTGTTATTTATTTTTTTCTCCAGACTTTAAGGGAAAATGGTGATAAGTTAATTAAATTAAATCTAATTTTAATGCAAAATGGGTCTCTGATTATGGTTAGGGTTTGGGTGGGGCTTGCCCTACAGCTGGAACAGGACTAGGCCAGTGTCTGTGTGGTAAGCAGCCTCTCACTGAAGTAGCTGCACTATAAATGTGACTTCACTATTTGCTAAGATATCATTACTTTACTATATGTACATAGCAAAGAACTGTGTGTGCTGCTATATCAATATTCATAATCTCACACACTGAACCTTTAAAAATCATTGCCCAGTAATGACATTCAAATCAGTGTCTGCTATATCTTGAGATTAGTGCTAATTAGTATATAATGTGCTAATACATCAATCTGAGATGGTTAATATGGTAACATTAATGCTTGGCATTTTCCTCTTGAGGGTGCTCACCAATTGCCTTTAGTTTTTAGCTAAAGCACTAGAACAGGCATGGATTATATAAAGTAAAAATTCTTTCTTTACACTCTGTTTCTGCAGTGTGAGGATATAGGACTGTAAATTGCTGTGATATTGTAATGAACATTTTTCACAATTTTAGACATTTTTTACACCAATTAATAATTAATTGATGAAAACCTGAGCTGGTTAGTTCAGACTAAAAAATATTGTTGCCAACTTTGTTTAAAAAAGCAGCATAAAGCATTTGACAGTAAATTCTGGCAAGTTCAAAAACTCATTAGTAACCATTCCCATTCTCTTTAGGTTCAGCAATCCACATCTTTTACTCGAATCGTTCTACGTGCCCTTCTGCTCTCCATGCTGACAAATGTAAGGAAATATTTAAAAAAAGAAGAGAAAACATAAATGACTAAATGGACTAATTATGCACATCGTGCTAAGACTGTAAGCAGCCAGGTGACCCAGGCATTAATCATCATTCAGTTTGTCATGTAACTGGAATGCACAAAGCTGCTGACACATTATCATCCTAGGATGACTACAGATGCATCTGTCTGTGTATGAGTTCCTCTCCGTTTCACCATAACACATTTTGTTTCCTCCAGCTGAGTATGATGGAGCAGATAAAACCAGATCCCCAAAGAAGCCCGAAACATTTTCCATTTTAATGAAAACTGTTACAAATAGAATTTGATTAACTTTGCGTGAATCTCATGTTATACTCTTTTTTTTTTGTTACATCCAATTTTAAAAATCACTCAGCTCTCTGTGAGAGAAACTGGCTGTCAGGTAATGAAGACACAGTTAGTCATCAATGGCCACCCACAGTCTCTTACAATCCCAAAGATATGATGAGATGCAGCATTGCTGACACTGCTGGTGCTCCTGGTCAATATCCTGCATGCACAGTGGTGTGGTGTTCATTATGACTTTGTTATGAATATCACCATCGATATTACATCGACTTGAACTAATGAACAAGCTTCTCACAGAGATAATTGCAATTACATTCTGCTGCATGAAAGCCCTTCCATGTCACAAATGTGTTTGATTTCCGCTTTGAATTGTCCTCTATTCATCTGAATGTTTTTGATCTCACAGAATGATCATTTAGTCAACAATGGAGTTAGATACAGCATAAGCATGCAATTTCCCAGAAACAAATGAGAACACCATTACTTATATTAGTGGCACAAAACGCTCAGTGAATGATGATGCTGAATTAATGTTTCTCTTCAGTGGTGTATGTATGAGCATATGCAACACGTGTGATAGGAAGGATATGTTACGGATACAGATATGCATATATTAAATAATTAAGAGTTATATTTTCTAAATTCTGTTCTCTCTCAGAGCAGCACTGAAGGATCTCGGACAGCCAGAGAACAAGTGCTGGCCTTCGCTTGACTGTGTGACCAGCGAATGAGCCTTGTTCATGCGTCTCCCTGAGTGCCACTCCCACATCACCATGAACTGTGAGCAGGAGTTTGGCGACGGGGGCCTGGGAGTGACCCTCACACTACGACTGCTCATGCATGGAAAGGTTGTTCATGAATGAATGCATGCGTGGTGCATTTTTAACCAGGGGATTTGTCACAGCCTCATACATTACAGTCATGTGAAAAAGAAAGTTTTCACAGTGTACCCTTACTGCTTCCATAGGAATTAAGAGGATACTGTAAGTACCAGCCAGGCACTGTTAATCAAATGCGCTTGATTAATTTATCATCACAAAGCGTGACCACCTGTGTAAAAGCAGGTATTTTGGCAGTTTGCTGCTCTGAAGCATTCCGGTGTGTATTAACACAATGCCACAGCCGTCCCAGGAGTGCACACCCTGCAAGACTGCATGGAGTCCTGTGAAAACTTTTTTGTATATACTCATTTTACAGAGCTGATAAAAAAAATAAAAGGTTACTGTAAGGCTTATCTGTTTTTGCCTTTTCCCTATTTTCTATTTATTTTATTATCTTCATCTGTTTGTATTCAGGAGGTTGGCAGCATCATAGGAAAGGTAAGAATTTCTATTTTTATTCTACTTTTGACCATATTGCATATATAAAGGTAATAATCATAAACAAACAATAATTTATCAGATAAGGATAACATTTTAAAATTCAGTGCCTGCATCTAATCTTATGCAAATCTATAGCTATGTTCCAGCGCAATATTGATGGCTTTTATTTGGATTCATAATTTGTGTTTGTAGAATAATTTCCCTGTCTTGATTTTGTTTCAAAAACACCAGAACACAAAGCCTTGTAGCAAAGAACTGCTATTCTGAATATTCCCATCCTAAATGTAATTGTCTTCAACCAACCCTCTTAAGACCTCACTTCCTCCCCCACCTTCCACAAAGCACCATAGTAATCCATCAAACGAAAACATTAGAGCATTGACTGCAATCCTCCTGTTGAAACTGAGCTCCAAGGACATACTGCATTACAGTCAGCCCCTTGTGGGCTAAAAGTGCCTGCTAGGAAAGGCCTGTTGAGACTATGTTGCTTCAGTAGCCCGTACTCTCAAGCCTTCTACACCTACAAAAGACATCAAGGTGGATGAAAGGAGAAAAATAAAGGAATGCAGAAAACTGGGAAGTGCTGGAAACTCACAATGGAAGTGCGATGTGTTGCTAAAATCGATAGCTCAGAAAATGGAAAAAAGGAACGGGGAGAAAGATTTTAGATAGGAACATACTGCGCAGCTTGACTGAGATAGGCACTTTATCTGAAGTACTTGGACTAATAAGTTCTCTAAATAATAACTGCTCAACCCTCCAGCCTTTTTTCCCTTCCTGTCTCTTTGGAAAACCTGTCATCCTTTTCCCGTCAATAGAACACCAACAGCACTGTCACTATAGACTCCAAGCAATACATTTCCCCAGAACATAAACAACAATGTGGCCGAGGTGTGAGATGGCATTGCATTTGATACGAAAGAAAGTGGTCCTCAGTTGGGGCACAGAAGTGTGAACAGAGGTATGACGGATTTGATGGAGTTTAGCCAAAATAAAATAGCAGAGCGGAGACAAAGCAATCAAAAAATCAGCGGAGGATGTGCTGCTGTATGACACAAGTCAGACTAAATGTTATTGTCGCTAGCAGGAGTTCCTCACACATGCTGCAAGCACAGACGGTACAGCAGGTGTACATTTCCTTTATATGCTCAAATACTGTATATTTGATATGTTTTTGCAAAATTACCACCGCCAGCATACACTGCAGACTGAAACCCTATCTAAATTCTTTTTCCTGATAAATTTTTGTGAAACATATTTAGAAATGTTAGACAGTGTGATGTAACAATTTTTTTGTATCTAACTGTTTAAAGCTGTCCTTTGGCTTGTGTTTTTCAGAAAGGAGAGACTGTCAAACGAATACGGGAAGAGGTACAGTGTCCAAGATTTCAATCATCATTCATATGTTTAATAGTATTTTTTGGCATTCTGCTTAGTTAATTATTATATTTTTGTGTCATTCAAGATTGGTGAATGCCTTTATGCTGAAGTGATTAGCTGTTACCATGTACCACTTTGTCCCTATTTTTTGTAATATTTTTTATATAAGACATGAAGCCACTAGATCTCTTTTATTTTAGGCAAGGTCCATCTCCAGAGAAAACATAATTTAATCTCAAGAGGCCATTGAATACTGGTCAGGCTTTCTGGAAGTTGCATGTAATAATAGTACAGCTCAGTTCTCTCTGCTTGTTTTGGAGCTTTGAGTCTGAAAAGCATACAGAACAGGTGCATTGTCCGAATTGCCTTTTGGGCAACAGCACCTTTTCAATTTAAATCCTCCCTCTCTTCCCTTTGCTGTGCCTCATCAAGCTGCTCTCCCTCTAAATTTTCTTTTCTATTTCTTTTCCTACTTAAAACAACTTCCTTTCTTCTATGTCTGCTCCTCGATTCCCTCTTTATAAATCTCAAGGGTGCAGCCAAAGTAATGCCGCCTGGATAACTCTTTGTATTAGAAAGTAATTAGGCTGACATTTTATAGCACATTTGATTCTTTCTCATGCTGCTAAGGTTTTTATGTTGTACTTTATGAGGCAGACAGATAAATAGAAGAATAGTGAGGTCACAGGACAAGGCAGCTCAGCAGAGCTACTGGACAAACTGCTCATCCATGGTGGTCATCCATTCATCCATCCAGCTTGGCAGTTCTGGCCCTTTGTTGCTTCCCAATTATATGAGCTTCATCCTGTCAGTTCTCCCTGAGCCTTAGAGCCACAGCAGGGGGAATGACTCAGTGGACTGACTGGAGAAAATGTCCCAGAGGTCAGAACACAGCCCTGTGTCTCATCATGTGACTTTACCCAGAAATACCAGGGCACAAAATGGAAAAAGATTTATTGTCTAAAGTCATTACATGAGGAGAAACAGTGTCACCTTCTCATGTTACCCTTATGTCATTATCACTCTGCTTTCTCAAAAATTATGAGCTGTTCTGCCACTTTAAACTAAACCAAGAGGAACAGGCTGAGATGTTGGGAAATATGTATAGTATGTCTTGTTGCCAAGAATAAGAAAAAAGAATGGATCTATTGTTTATGTTTGTATCCTAACTATGGTGATACAGTGAGCAGACTATTATCTTGCCATTGCATAAACACAGAAAAAAGGCAGGACCATGGCCTCAGACTTGGAGGTGCTAATTCTCATACCAGCCGCTTCAGATTTGGCTGTGATCCACTCTGGTGTGAGCTGGAGGCCACCACATGATAAAACCAACAGGACCACATCATCTGCAAAAAGAAGTGATGAGATTCTGAGGCAACCAAGCTTTCGTATAGGGAGTGAATGGCCTGTAACAACAGGCCCAAACCCCCATACTCACATATCATCAGATAACCCAAGGGACGCGAGTCGAATGGCTTCTCCAGGTCCACAAAATACATGCAGAATGGATGGGCAAACTCTCATGCACAGTTGAATATCCTTGAGAGGATAAAGAGCTGGTCCAGGAAAAAAACACCTGCATTGTTCGTCCTGAATATGAGGTTCAACTAACAGACGAACTCTTCTTTCCAGCACCCTGGCATATACCTTCCCAGGGAGGGTGAGGAATGTGATCCACCCATAGTTGGAGCAAACCAACCTTTTAAAAAATGGGAACCACCACCCCAGTCTGTCAATCCAGTGGCACCACCCCAGATCTCCATGCAACATTGCAGAGGAATATCAACCAAGACAGCCCTACAGCATCCAGAGCCTTTAGGAATACAGGGCAAATCTCATCCACCCCAGGGGCCCTGCTACCAAAGAGTTGCTAACTACAGTGATGGACTAGTCACCCCCTCATCACCAGACTCTGTTTCCTTTACAGAATGTGTTTCAGTGGGATTTAGGTGGTCCTCGAAGTATTCCTTCCACTGCCTGACTATATCTTTAGTTGAAGTCAACACCCCACCTGCACTTGACACCATGTGAGTAGAGCACCACTTTTCCCTTGTGAGTCACCTGATGATTTGCCAGAACTGAATCAAGGCAGTCCGAAAGTCTTTTTCCATGGCCTCACCGAACTACTCCCACACCCGGGGTTTTTGCTCCAGCTACCCCCAAGCTGTGTTCCGCTTGACCTCCAAAGTGGATGGAGACCCATCAGCTGCCTCCAAAGTCCCACTAGCTAACCAGGCCTGATAGGACTCCTTCAGCTTAATGGCTCCCTTCACTTGCAGTATCCACCATCTAGTTTAGGGATTACCACCAAGACAAGCACCAACCACCTTGCAGCTGCAGTTCTGTGCAGCAGCCTCAACAATGGAGGTGTGGAACAATGTCCATTTAGACTCAGTGTCCTCAACCTCCCTCGGAATGCTGTTGAATTTCTGCCGGAGGTGGGAGTTGAAGATCTTGTGAGATCAGGTGCAGTGTGTATTGGGATGCACAGCCAAGGGCAGAGGCCTTGGTGAACCGATCCCCATTATCGAGGCTGGCTATTGGTACATGGAACGTCACCTCTCTGATGGGTAAGGAGCCAAAGCTAGTGCGTGAGGTTGAAAGATACTGGATAGATATGGTTGGGCTCACCTCAATGCACAGACTCTGGAACCAGTCTCCTGGTGAGGGGCTGGACTTTGTTTCAACCTGGAGTTGCCCTCAGTGAGAGTCGACAGGCTGAGGTGGGTATCCTTGTATTCCCCTGGCTTGCTGACTGTATGTTGGAGTTTTCACTGGTGGACAAGAGGGTTGCTTCTCTTCTGTTCTGCAGGGAAAGAGTCTTGACTGTTGTTTGCGCTTATGTGCAGAATAACAGTTCAGAGTACCCAAAGGCGCTCCATCTAGTGACTCTGTTGTCCTACTGAGAGACTTCAATGCTCATGTGAGCAATGAAAGTGAGACCTGGAGGGACATGATTAGGAGGAATGACGTGCCTGATTTTAACCCAAGTGGACTTCTGTGCATATCAGTTTGTCCATGACAAAGACCATGTTTGAATGGATGTCCGTAAGTGCACATGACACCAGGACACTCTTGGTTGCAGGTTGATGATTGATTTTGTAATCGTATCATCAGATCTGCAGCCCTACAGTGGGTACGGAAAGTATTCAGACACCTTTAGATTTTTCACTCTTTTTTCATTGCAGTCATTTCTAAAATCAAAAAAGGTTATTTTATTTCTCATTAATGTACACTGAATACCTCTTGACAGAAATTTTTGCAAAATTATTAAAAAAGAAAAACTGAAATATCACATGGTCATAAGTATTCAGACCCTTTACGGTGACACTCATATTTAACTCCCATGCTGTCCATTTCTTCTGATCCTCCTTGAGATGGTTCTACTCCTTCATTGGAGTCCAGCTGTGTTTAATTAAACTGATTGGACTTGATTAGGAAAGGCACACACCTGTCTATATAAGAGCTCACAGCTCACAGTGCTGTCAGAGCAAATGAGAATCATGAGGTCGAAGGAACTGCCCAAGGAGCTCAGAGACAGAATTGTGGCAAGGCACAGATCTGGCCAAGGTTACAGAAGAATTTCTGCAGCACTCAAGGTTCCTAAGAGCACAGTGGCCTCCATGATCTTTAAATGGAAGAAGTTTGGGATGACCAGAACTCTTCTAGACCTGGCCGTCCAGCCAAACTGAGCAATCGTTGGAGAAGAGCCTTGGTGAGAGAGGTAAAGAAGAACCCAAAGATCACTGTGGCTGAGCTCCAGAGATGCAGTAGGGAGATGGGAGAAAGTTCCACAAAGTCAACAATCACTGCAGCCCTCCACCAGTTGGAGCTTTATGGCAGAGCGGCCCCGACGGAAGCCTCTTCTCTTTGTAAGACATATGAAAGCCCGCATAGAGTTTGCCAAAAAGCACATGAAGGACTCCCAGACTATGGGAAATAAGATTCTCTGGTCTGATGAGACCAAGATTGAACATTTTGGCGTTAATTCTAAGTGGTATGTGTGGAGAAAACCAGGCACTGCTCATCACCTGCCCAATACAATCCCAACAGGGAAACATGGTGGTGGCAGCATCATGCTATGGGGGTGTTTTTCAGCTGCAGGGACAGGACGACTGGTTGCAATTGAAGGAAAGATGAATGCGGCCAATTACAGAGAGATCCTGGAAGAAAACCTCTTCCAGAGTGCTCAGGACATGAGACTGGGCCGAAGGTTCACCTTCCAACAAGACACTGACCCTAAGCACACAGCTAAAATAACAAAGGAGTGGCTTCAGAACAACTCTGTGACCATTCTTGACTGGCCCAGCCAGAGCCCTGACCTAAACCCAACTGAGCATCTCTGGAAAGACCTGAAAATGGCTGTCCACCAACATTCACCATCCGACCTGACGGAACTGGAGAGGATCTGCAAGGAAGAATGGCAGAGGGTCTGAATACTTATGACCATGTGATATTTCAGTTTTTCTTTTTTAATAAATTTGCAAAAATTTCTACATTTCTGTTTTTTTCTGTCAAGATGGGGTGCTGAGTGTACATTAATGAGAAATAAAATTGACTTTTTTGATTTTAGCAAATGGCTGCAATAAAACAAAGAGTGAAAAATTTAAAGGGGTCTGAATACTTTACATACCCACTGTATGTTCTGGACACTCAGGTGAAGTGGGGGAGGATGCTGGACAGACCTGGTGCGTCTAAACATATAGTGAGGGTGCGCTGGGAACACCCGGCAGAGACCCCAGTTCATGAGAACAAATGCAAAAAGAGTTATTTATTGAACTATTCCTTTACTGAATTTTAAATAACCTGATGACCTCTATTTCAACAGAGCAGCGCACGGGTCAACATTTCAGAAGGCTCCTGTCCAGAAAGGATCATCACCATTACTGGCTCCACAGACAGCGTCTTCAGAGCTTTTACCATGATCACATACAAACTGGAGGAGGTATTTCATATTATTTTAATTTATATAGTGCCAAATCACAGCAATAATTTTCTCACAGAGCTTTATATTGTATGGTAAACGCCCTACAAGTGAAAAAGCTGTTGGCAGAAGAAAAAATCCCTGGTAACAGGAAGAATCCTTTGGGAGAACCAGGCAAAGGGAGGTGCAGCAGTCTGCCATAACTGTTTGGAGTGAGGGGAAAGAAAAAAACTTAAAGAAGAGCAAAGAGAGAACAAAAACAACTGGACAAAAAACAAACTATGGAACAAAAAAGACCAGTGTTATAGAATAGAATAGAATAGTACAAACTGTACATTATTTCATAGATGGCACTGAAATAATGTACAGTTTGTGTATTTTATTTGTATTTTATGACATGTAGTTGCAGCTTATAAACACATGGGGAGTGAAAAGGGGGGAGTTGAGGGGAATTGCTCAGTGCATCATGGGATGTCTCCCAGTAGCCTGATCCTATAGCAGCAGGGAGCTTCACAGTCACCTGATCCAGACGACATCTCTCCAGAGATGCTCATAAAGGATTTTTAAGAAATTTTAAGTCTAATTTTAAAGTGGAGTCTGTCAGCTGAATCCGAATAAACCTGCACCCTGAGAGCCAAGTGCTCTATTGGTATAATATGGTATTATGAGTATATTATGAAGTTTATAAGATATAATGGGGCCTCATCATCATTCATTGCTGTGACATGCAAGTCAAATGAGTTTGTGTCTTTATTTTACAGTAAACCATCATAGAGATCAGTGATAGCTGTATACATATGATGGTTTCTAATATAGGAAACCAATCGGGATAAAATAAGAAAATGTATGCAGTTTTTGTTTGGAAGTTGTCTAATTCTTAGCAAAGCCATAATATCTTGTTTGTTGAACCTGGAAAAAGTGGACAAAGCCATTTTGCCACATTAGTACAAGAAATAATTTCCTGTGTTTCATCTCAGCTTTACCACTAATGTGTTTTTATTGCTATCGATTATACTCTAAACTGCAGCGATGGAAGGAAAAAAACTTGACTGTATTGCATAGTACTTGATGTGCTTTCATATTAGATTACTCTACAGATGAAAATTTTGGTTAGGTGGATGTTACTGCTATTTCAAAACCATTTAGAGTTTTGCAAGAATGTCATTATAAATGATGTACAGCAAGCTGTTGGATTACATCTATCATTTCTATTTCTTTTCTGTTATTCTCTTTATACTTTTCCTGGGTGGTGCAAACAGTCCAGATGCTAAAAGAGCAAATGTTACTACTTTGTACTCATTAATGAGATTGTGTTGTACATGTCTCATCATCTATAGGTGAGTTATGACAGTTTCTTCATGCTATTAATCACACCGGTGCCTGTCCATCACAGTGCTAATTAATGTGGTGGGATGAGTCATCTTCACTGTGATTTAGCATCTCAGCAGATATAGCAATGAAACAGGTGCTCCCTGCTCAGGTCGGCAGCCTTCAGTAAACATACTCTGGCTGGGAGCACAGTGCAGTATTCATTAAAGATCTTTCACACTCACCCTGAAACGCCTGAGTTTCCATGGCAACATGCTAGCTGACCCACTGTGCACTGCTTCCACGAGTTATTGTATGTCTGATACTTTTAATTAAAAGCAAAAGAAAATAGAAAGAATTTTGGGCACTGATTATTAGTATAAGCTTTTGTTTCTGTCTTAAGAGTTTATGATTACAGAGTGGCAAAACCTCACTTATTTCTAATTTGCCAGTTCATCAGTTGTGTGAGTTTTGTACTCATGTGATTTATAGGTCATGTTTCCCCCAGCTGCTGCCACATTTATGCAAATACAGTGATCTAATGATCAGGAAATGCGCTACACTTTCATAGATATAATTTGTTGTCAGGTGTTGAAGCACAAAAGCCAGATAATCTCTCTGTATTAGAGTCCTTACCCCACCAGCAGCACAATATGCTTTGGGGATTTAAGCTCAGGAACCCTTTGTGTGAGCGGTGCTTGTATAACCAGCCATCTTAATTCCGCCAATTTGCTTTAAGAGCCTCTCTTCTTTAAGGAAAGTATCAGAACGTTCACACTTGTTAAGATGTGGCTCGTATTTTTAGATCAAATCAACAAAATGATGCCTAGAGTCTTCTGATTGTACAGACGAGTTGTGTGTGCATCTTCTAATGAGACGAGACGTCAGAGAGTCTGATCTGCCTCACTAAATATAGACACGGAGCAGAGATGCACAAGAGGCACATCAGAATATGGTTTTCAAATTTAAGGTTGAGCAGTATTGGAGACATTAGGATGTTCCATTCATGAGTAAAAATCCCTTAAGGCTAAACATACATGCTGTCCCTTTTTTAGCCAAACAGCTGATTTTATTTCAAACTTATTCCTGTGCAAACCATTCAAATCAAGGAGCGGGTTTTGCATTCTGTCACACATTTTTTGTTGGTTGAACTCTGATGGGAAGCATATTTACATTTCAAAGGTTCACAGAGACACTGTTCATTAATTAAAACCCCGATCCCCACCCACAGCAGATGAGATGGATGTTTGCTACCTGCACTGTAAAAACACTCATAAACTCAGTCCCAAAATCTAATTTCTGCTAAGATGCAAATATGGTTGATAAGAAAGGCATATGAGCATTCAACTTTGGTTAAGTCTTGTCATTCCAGAGATATGGTTCCCTTAAGGTTGTATACTCTTTGTCACTTAAAGCAGGGAAAGGAAATAGGGATGTATGGAAAGTTGTTTCTGCCACTCATAACTCAAAGTCTGCCATCCATAGGTCAAAATTTCAGTTTATTGTCTCAGAATTTAAAGTAATTAACACAAAATTTTGAGATAATAACATTGACTTCACTCTGCCTGGCATTTTTTTCCCCAGTGGTGGAAACAAGCTTCCATAGGAGCATATGTTCAAAAGGGAAGTAATTCTTACCTGAGGTAAATAAGCATATTTCTCAATTAATTATTGATTTAATTAAACATTTCAAGAACACCAACTGAACAAATAATAATTAAAAAAACATATCTTTACATTACACTTTCCTAAAACATGGAGTCTTATATTAAGCCTGCAAAAAAAAAAAAGGGTATTATTCATGCAAAATCCGCTCATTAACTAAAAAAAGAGATCTCTTGGACTTTGCACCACACGAATACAGGAACATACAGCTACAGACACAGAGGTTAATTAGGTACAGATGATGGATTGCTCTTTGCGCTTTCTGCCTCACACCTGACACTTCCTGTGTGGATCCCACTGGCTTTTTCTATTGTTGGATTTCTGTTGATGCAGCTGTAATTACGTTTGGCTGCACTATAACTGGCCCTACCCAAACCATGATTATATTGTCTGCACGGGTGTCATAGCTTTAGACTATGACGTAATACTAATATTGCTAATAAGTCATGAGATTGGCTCACATTAGAAGAATGTTTTAGATTAATATGAATCCCAAAGTAAAATTAGCAGTACTCAATGTGTGCCTACACCTTGACCCATAGCCTCAGATGTTTTTCTGTGGGACCCTCACTGTCTCTCTACTTCTTCTTGTTGACTCTCAGAGCATTTTTGCTATTTTCCTATATCCCCCTCCAGGACTTAACTGCACTGGTGGCCAATGGCACCATCAGCTCCAAGCCACCGGTTACCCTCCGGCTGGTCATCCCTGCCAGCCAGTGTGGCTCCCTCATCGGGAAGGGAGGGGCCAAGATAAAGGAGATCAGGGAGGTGAGCAGCCAGAACACAAATCCAGTCCATCCTTTCTGCCCTCGCTTCACAGAAAGGTCCGTGTTTGAAATATTAAAAGAAAAAATCTCCTCCTGGAAATGTGGAAGAGAAGCTGCTGCTGGAAGGCAGTGATATTTTTTTTTCTACAGTTTTGCTGGATTTTAGCAAGCTGCATAATTGCAGTAATGCCTTTTGTGTAGCAGACACTCTAATTGTAACTGTAAACTACATTTACAGTTCAAATATGATACTATATTAAGAATAGTTCTGTGTATATGTTGCTGCAACCAGTAATAAACAGGCTTATATGAAGAAATTTTAAAAAATAGTTAAAAAATTATCATTTTTATTAGGGTTTAAAATTTTGTGAAGTATTCACAATTGTGCAGCTTTGAAAGGAATCACTGAATTATTTTCTGTTATGGACACTGCAGAATGGTTGTTACAATTACAAACTGTTCTGGTTTACCCCTGTTTACGTCTTTTCTTTTGGCAAACTTGGCAAAATTTGGCAAATTATTTTCATATACATACATATAATGTTAATGTGTCGCATGTAAACCCTGTGATATATGTCATTTACTGTTAGAGACACTACAGCCCACAACATGCTGCACAAAACTAATCCCACAAGCCTGTAACATAATTCTTCCTTATGTCTGCAGAAATATCATATGCATGGGATATATAGAAGTTATAAATAATTAAGTATGGTAAAGCCATGTTTATATTTGCTGTTGCATCACTCAAGTTGTACACTGTCACACACTACACAGTTTTTCAGAAAAAGTCAACAACTTCACACATAATATATTGACATGAAGAAAAATTATTATAATTTTGTTTGTATTTAGTCATAAAACAAACTATTGGAGACACAAATTTTTGACCTGATGATGAACTGATTTTTTTTTTCATTTTTTTTCCATGGAAATAAAATCACCAAATTTCACTTTGGTGACACATTGGGAGTCACCAGAGTGAAATTATTTCTGTGGGGACAATGATGAATGTAGTTTAATAGCAATGCATCTAATAGTAGTTGGTGCATTCCACCTAAAAAACAAGCAAACACTGCTGTCATTCTCAGGACTGTGTTGCTATTATGGCTAAATATATAAGCAAGTCACAGAGCAACATTTTCAGGAAAAAGATGAGTAGTCACAGATATTGTTTATCTGCACTTTTTACTCTGTGATGTTTGACCATTAGTGCAGGAAATTGATTAAACAATTGAGCCCAGATATATCACTTAACACAACAGAGACTGTGACTCAGCAGTGGCAACTTTGAAAGGGGAAAAACTCCTGACTACATTTAGGCCCAGTTGAAACATTAGGATTAACCATATCAGATCCATTGCCAGAGACATCTGACTCCTTAACTGTAGGTCTGTACCAATCTACAAATAGAATGTCTCTCATTTTAGCTTAACCTTCCCCAGTAATGGCATCCAGGTGATTTTCCGCGGTTAGATAGATTCTGTTGGCTTGTTCATATCCTAAACTTGTTTCTGTTGTTTTGTTTGGTTGCCACAGGACTCATCAGTTACAGCCTCAATGGTTATTTGTGTGTTTCAACCATCGCCTCCAGAAATAGGTTAGATATCAGCAAGTATAGATAAAGCTTAAAAAGTTTCAACTCAGCCAGCACTCTTTGCCTGCAGGCATGCTGTATTAGGTATACATCAGCTATAATTAAGAGTATGGCATCTTGTAATTGTAGATGTGGATGTTTTGTTTGCCACGACTTGATGTTAAGCACGCTACAGTGCGGCTGGTCTTCAGTAAGGGATGGAAAAATATAATGTCAGCAAAGCAAGCTCAGAGAGGGACAAAAAGAAGCCGTAGCCCTGTAATCACAACTCACCTTATCTCCAGGATCAAGCCATTTTTTTTAAAACCCTATCATTTGCAGAGCACTGGAGCTCAGATACAGGTGGCAGGGGATTTGCTACCCAACTGAACTGAGCGAGGGGTGACGATATCTGGGAATCAGGACTCTGTAATCCAGTGTGTCAAGCTCATCTGCACAGTAATCCTGGAGGTAGGAAGCGTACAATTCCCCTCTTTCCTCCTTGCACCCACACCTTACTGACATTTTGTCATTGCTCTGCTGCAGCTGGCTGCGGAAAATAATTCTTATTGCCATGCATGCTTTTATTTCACCAGCACGCTGTCTGTTATTGTCAATTCCACTGCAGCAGAAATAAATGCATTTTTTAGTAGGCTGTGTCAGTCTATTTTTTACGTAATGATACCTGTTACTATGCTAAAGCAAAGTACATTCAAGGTAAATCCTTATATAGGATATAGAAAATGCAAAGAAGGTGCTGAGTTTCTCTGTTGTTTGAACCTTCTTTAATCCGCCTCATAAGACATTGGATAGAGTCGAAAGGTGCCTCTGTTAACTTTGAGCACAGCATTCTTGGAGAGGACACTAGTCAGCTAACAGAAAACTAACAGGCCTGCAGTGAAATCTGTGCACCTTTAGACAACAGCTCTCTTGAGAAAACTGGGGAGATGAGAGGAAAACAACCCCAAGCACAGTTTCACCCTGTGTGTTCATGGGAGTGCACAAGTCCTTTTTGTTTTAGCATTGCAGCTGGACCTGACTGACTAATTGCTAGTTTGATCCAGTTTTCCAGGGCTTTCTTCAAAGGCTTGCGAGTTTCATTAGAATTCCGTACCAGTGGCGCCTTGCTTTTGGCTCCAAGATTTAAATTATGCAAAGTTATACAAAAAAATTTGCTGTGACTGCTCTACATTTTCAACCCCAAAACAGTATTGCCAACACTGCAGTTACTTGATAAGATATACAGTGTCGTGTTCAGTGCATAATCTCCTTTTCTTATTGGTGTTTGAAGAATTTTATCTTCAAATGTCAGTGGATGGTTGATTTATCCAGAGGGCAAACCTTAGCAAAGCCTTGAGCTCTGACACACACTAAAGCTCAAAGCTATTATCCACAAAAAGCACTCACTACACTCCTTCATTTATTCAGTGAATGACTAATATTATCAAAAGAAAAAACAAAGCTGGGAATAATGTCAGTGTCATTAGCAGTTTAGCTCATCATTAACTGTTATTGTATTTTAATGTTGTAGGGAGTTTAACACCATTCGCACTTCATTTTCAGGCTTACGCACCACTGCCGACTTTATTTCAGAATAGCTGTGTAAAGCTCATCCATGTCTAAAAGATTTATTCATGGTAAAAAATCTTATCTTGCATCCTCTGACACCTTGGCCTATTTTTGACTCCTTAGTCTCCCCCAAAGGGTGCAACCATCCCCTATCGACCAAGCCCCTCACCAGCTGCTCTCCTCATTGCAGGAAACCAGGTGAGAAAATAAAATTTTACCTCACGCAATGGTTAGGTTATCTATGATGATGAGTAGCATAGTGATTCTGAAAAGATGAGGTAAAACTGCTGTTATACATATAGTGGTTGTACAGAGGGTTACACCAGGAGTTACATTTAGGTCTTGAGTTAGCAAAAGGGTATGACTTTGTTTCACTAGGAACAGAAAAAGCAGTTTAGAGGCTAGCAAGGCTTTCGCTGTGCAGGGTGGCAAGATTCAGTATAACAGAACTAAAGCCTCAGATGAAAAGGTTAATGATAGGGGAGAACAGAAAAATAAGTAATGACCAATCAAAATCATTATGATCTTGCTATGGCATTTACAATTGGAGCAAAGGCAAAAGGAAAAAAAGTCATTAACAGAGTACAAAGCTCATATAAATGAAAGGATTAGATTCAGATCAGTGATTCTGCTAAAGTTTTCTCAGAAGAACTATTTTCAGCTAAGTTATTTTGTTAGTCATTTCACCAATCAGATTAAAGATTTAAAAAATTCAGTGCTAACAAGCTGATGCTTAGCGATTTAATGTGATCTTGTTAATCATCTCCGTTTAGCATTCTAAAAAGTCCTGTTTAGCACAAAAACACTCACGATGGCTGAGACTGAGGGAATGAAGCCATTTGCTTTGCAGACGTTTGGTTACAACATTAAAATGTGGACCAAATTAAAATGTGACCTGATGATGAAAAACCAGATACAGTCTTCCACATTTCTTGGTAATGAAAAAAATTGCTGTCAAGATGTTTTGCTATGAAAGAAAAATGTCATCACAGTAGTGCAAGAGGAAAATTCAAAATCACCAACGTTACTAGAATGTATGGAAAATGAACATCTGACAAATCTGAACCAAAGTGAACAGGCAGACCCACCGAGAGAGAGGTATTTCCAACTCAAGAGTCTTGAGACTTGATATCAAGAGTTGATATCAAGTCCGATTTATTAATTTAACAATTTAATGAAAATGAAAGAGTAGAGAATAGATGGAAGAAACACCTTCTGACCATCTTATCAATGTTGCGTTCCATACTTTGTCTACCAGAGGGGACTGTAATTTCAGTCACCAAAAGCAAAGCAAAGGTTTCTTGGATGGACTCTTAGTACAATTAACCATACAGCAAGCCATATTATTAGTCAGATAACTGTATTAAAATGATCCATAACTTACTAGCACACATATGGCCAAGAGGTCCAGTTCTGTAGTTCCAAATAGCAAACTGCTAGCTACCCCTGTCTGCGATCACATTTTACTCAAAGTGACCATGTACTTTATCACACATAAATGTAGTCTTTAATGCAATATAAACAGGTCAGCTGTATAAAATTGTACTCTCTGTGCAGCTGCAAATTTTACATTGACTATATAAACTAAAATAATAAACATTTAAATATAAATAACATGTTTATTTCTCTTTTTTTCTTTTTTTTTTAAATAACATGTTTATTTCTACTGTAAAGTAAGATTTTTAGCATGAACCTTTCTGTGAAATGATGTTTTGGAGCCTACCACAATGAGGAACAACATTTTTTTGGCACTTGGCTGCTGGCTTTATTTGTTAGCCTCAATGATTGCCACTTTCCTGTACCATTATAGTCTAAGAACTGCTGATTTAGAATCTGGGGCTGTCGTGCATGGAAATATATGGTTATTGAAAATATAATGGTTATTGGAGGATGTTTGGGGGAGGTATTGCCAGTGATTGCATTGTTCATTGCTTGGATGTCTTGGATCTAAGACATCCTTGAAAGCTAACCCCAGTGTTGAAACAAGACTCATGCAGAGGGTTCTCAGTGGGGGATCAGTCATTTTATGTGTGTGCATGAGGGTGGGATTGAGTACCATATATGCTGCTGTTTGAGGAAGGACAGATATCCACCCTCCCGTGGAGCGAGTCACAAGATTAGCAAGTGAGACTGGAGACCTGCCGTCTCCTCTGGCTACAGCAGCCAGATATTCTGCATAGCTGTCAGCAGTTCCTACACTGTTTGTGCAGCCACAGACTACGGTCAATTTATGGAATGGCTTTGTGTTTTTGATATTCTTCATAATAGGCTATCAAATTAAACCCGGGGCGTGATCCTTGTTGCTGAGAGATATCTTTAATGAAGGCAGCACAGTGATAAGGGGTGTTTGTATAATTTGTCAGAGGAGAAAGTGAAGTGGAATGGGAAAGGGTCTGTGGATGAGTCATAGCCTATAAGCCTGTTAGGTGTGGAAAGGTGACAGAAATGCAGCCTTTAGAGCCCACCTCAAACCAAATTTCTATAGTTAAAGCCAAGGAAGAAAAATAGAAGAAACTGGATGGTTTTTTTACTCATTATTTTTGAATCATATTTACCAGTAAAGGTTTCAGACACCCATGTGTCATCGCTGTCATTTAAAAAATAATAACAGCACTTAGAAACAACAATATTTGGGTAATAAGCTCCAGCACATGTTTTCATTTCTTGCTTGTCTCCTGTTTTTTAGGTGTTTGAAGCATCAGAATTTGCACCCCACCCTCTGTACTCAGTCGCCCAGGGTGGCCTGGACCTCCAGCAGGTAACTGGACAATAACACACACACACAAAAAAAATCTCTCCAGAAATCAAACACTGGTCTTAGATTCCATTGTGGATCACACAAATTAATATCAGAGCTCAGTGGTGAGTGAGCAGAGGGGTTGTGTGGTATGCCCAAAGTTACGCAGTGCATCATATGGCATGAAGCATTAAAAACAACAGCTGAGCGTAAGCTGCTGCTATTGTTCTGGACTGTCATAAGAGTTATAACCCCTCCTGAAACACGATGCCATCACACACACACCACCACAACTCTGCCATCTCTTTTTTAGTCCTGCCCAGCTCTACACCAGAAAAATTGCGGCTTTAGGAATATTCCTCCCATGACAGCACTATCAGATACTGTCATATCGCAAAGGAAATAACCTTTGAAAAAACAGCACTAGACTTAAGCAAAATCTAAATGTGGCTTATGAAATAGAGAGTTCACAACTGAAATTACTTGTGCTGTAACTGGTAGGATTATTGCAGTGAATTTGCAGTTTGTGTATGCTTTCCTATATAAATAGAGCTCTAATGTATTGATGCATTGTACGTAGATAGAGCTGGCCTCTCCAGTTTATGACCTTATAGGATGAACTGGTAATAGCAGCCAGACCGCTGGCGTCAGGCAGAATTGAGTTAAGCTAAGTGCTGTCTGGTCAAGCCATAACTGTACTGAGGGAGGGCTGCAGAGCACCCCACCCCAGATAGATAGATAGATAGATAGAAACAGTGGTTGGGATTTCACAAAAGAAAATATGCTTATAATAAATACCTGGGCTTAGCTAAAGGATCATTTCACACAAATTACAGGAAAAAATCAACTTTATTTTTGATTTACCTTCGGTGGTTACCTTCCATTTAGCTTTTCTTGCCCTGGTTTTAAGACATTTTAGGTTTCAGGTGTCTGTTAACCCCACTGCAATGGAGATAAAATGAATCTTTGTGCAGTTTAAAGCATTTAACCATTACCTCTAACCCTAATCTTCTGCTTGAGGTCCTGGAGACTCCATGGCTCAAAAACACATTTAATTTTAAAAGCGTTCCTGACAGTAGTGCTGCTACAAAAAATTATGCAGTACTTCTGTTTCCCAGAGAGCCCAGCTGTAAAATCTGGTTATAATACAGATTTTATTTAAATCTGTATTGGTGTTGACAGGAGTGTTTACACAATAATCCTTCCTCAAAATTAAACTACTCTGTTTAAATTTCCTGTTATATACAGCAGTTAGTTCACGAGACTTCTCTGGAGGATTGCCAGTGTGTCAGGATACTATGGTTTCTTTGTCAGTAAATTACTTTTTGGCAGCTAAAGTAGATTACATTTTAAATGAATTTGTTTAGGCATCTCATAATGAGTAAAACATTCATTGTGTTCCTTTTTTGGTTATAATAATGCACAGTGGTCATTTCTGTATTTTGTCCCCTTCACAAAATGTCCAAGTCCAGTTTGTGGCAATAAGAAGGTTCTTTGTGCCAGTTTCTCAGAACAGTCAACCACAATTTTTCATATAAATGATTTGAAACCAATGAAATTCTCCTTCTGAAAACTGTCAGCATTAGGGTCTGTGGATTATCCAGCGTAAAGGGACACTCTGTACAGACAGAAATGTTCTGTTGAATATTTTATAAGTCATCTTAACACTCTCAGCACCACAAGCAAAATCCTGTTGGCCTCCCCTGTATTGGGGTACAGGTAGAAGTCTTGGGAGCAGATATTTCTAAACCTGGGCAAACAAAACCAAAAGTAGAAAGTCCCTGAAGGCGAGCAAACTCATCCGCCAAGGTCACTCGCTGATATCCTACATTTAATGACTTCTTTCTTTGCTCATTCTTCACCAACTTTCAGGAAGTTTGGCCAAATGTTTTTGTGCTTTCTGACAAACAGACAAATTATATTGCCCATGCTGGATGTCCGGCATTTGCATTGGTTGAATCAATACAAGTGAATGACGACAATATGTTTTTTTTTGTTGTTGTTGTTGTGTTTGTTATTTTGATGCAAGTATGATCAGTTGGTGCGCTTGTTAGCATTAATTTTTTACTTATCAGAAAAAGTCATGTATTAACAGTGAAGCACTTCTATTAAGAGGCAGCAGATTTATTGCATGCCTATGAAGTTTTTATTGCTGTAATTTACCTAATGCAGGATTCTCTTTTTCAGGCCTACACTTTGCAAAACCAATATGGCATTCCACATTCAGAGGTATGACCATTTGGTAGATGTTTAAAAATTTAATATAGCATGAATAGTTTATGGTTTTGTGTACATTGAATGAAGTTCTTCATCTTTGTTTTACAGCTGGCCAAGCTACATCAGCTGTCAGTGCAGCAAAGCTTGAGCCCTATTGCCCAGCCTGCTTCAGCTGTCATACCTGGTGTGTATTGCAGTAATCCCTGTTTTAATTGCAAATTTATAAACTGTGTTTAGACATCAGAAATAAATGCTAGCTGTTATTAGTTGTGCTGATTATGAGCTTTTGTCAATGACATGGGAGGAGAGGGGGCTTTATAGCTTTCTTATATGAGAGAGAAACTACTATGTGAAACGATATGTTGTGCAGAGTCAGAGAACTATGGGAAAGAAAAGAATGAGTGCCGTGTTAAACATCAGCCCATTAAAATGGAAATTAAATGCTTTACTATATCTGGCAGTTTGCAGCTGAAAGGGTTTTTCCTCAGTCTCAGTGGTGGTTTGTATGGCTCTGCTAACTAAAAGAACCAAATGATATTTCAATTCAATTTTATTCAGTTGCTGCTTGTATTTTCTCTCTTATCAGGGATGGACTCAAACTCTCAGACGTCTCAGGAGCTGCTTATTCCCAATGATGTAAGGAAAAGCAAGTCCACTTTTGGGTTTCTGTTCTTTATGTTGTTTATGTTTTCCCATTTTACAACAGCAAAAACAACAGGAAGTCAGCGCTCATCTCACATGTACACAGCAGGTGACTAGCTGCATCTACAAAGACGTCTGGTGTGACTTCAAAAGACACGAGAGACGTGTTTGCAATTTACTAATTATCCTCGTTATTTTAACCTCAGACTAGCCCAAGGTTAAAGGGATTTTGAGATGATATGGATCCTTTCGCATTATTGTCTGGGCTGCAGTTGCAATGTCTTAGAGGGACTCCCGTGAGTGTTCAGTAAATCCTCTCATGTTCCCTGACCTACTTAGAAGCTGTCGGCTGTCAAAACAGCCAATAAGGAAACAGACAAAGATCCTTTCCCTCTTCACTTAGCCTCCACCAGGGTTTGATGTAATGTCTCTCCAATCTGAGAGCTGAAGTTACAAGCTATAGATTTGGCTTCAAACTATACTACTTTCCCCTTCAAATTCAGTTTAGTTTGGTCAGATGGTCTGCTCTGAGGTTTTTTTTTATTATTCAAAATTTGAAATTGGAATGAGGTCATTTATAATTGAACTTTTAATTATCCTGGACTACAGTTATTCACTATTATGAAATGTTGCTCTGAAAATTAAACCACAAAACTGGAGTTTAAATTTTGTAAAACTGATCAACTTACTAAAACAGGGAAAAAAAATGTTGCTCTTGTTTGGGGATTATTTTGGACCACAGGGTAATAAATGCTAGTGAGCATTTAGCCACATTGCAGTTTCAAAAATACTCTTTCAGCTTCATACTTTGCCAATGAAAGAACAGCAATAGGCAATTAAAATAGCTTTCGCTCTGCTGTCTTTGTTGAAAATGGGGAAAAAGCAAGAATTGGACTGGTTACTTAAAATTACGCTGTACTATGGAGGATATAACCACATCCCTCAAACAACATTTCCAAAATGCCTGAAGGCATTTCTTCCTCCAAGCAAACCCCCGCATGGCAAGCAGCACAATGCATCAGAGGTATGAGGGAGTCCAGTGCTGTATGTGACAGGGACAGCTGTAAGCTCCAACCATTGTTCCAGAAGAGAAGACTTACAGCTATGACTGAGCCTCTTCAGCCCTCCGCCTCCCCTCAGGCCGGCCACACTCCGGCCACACAATCCCGCTCTGTGCTCACACACTGAATGCTGAAGGAGACTTGCACGCACACACAGATGTATTCAGAAACTGCTTACACCCAGTCAGCAGTATACTGTAGTTCTGCGGAAGAAGGAAGATTTAGCCAGAAGAAAAATGGCTGCACCTTCACCATCCCATCCCTCTTCTCATGTCCTTTCAAAGGACTGCCTCAGCAGGAAAACAACAAAATATAGGCCACTTACAACTGAGGACCACGAGCACTGTGCAGCATTACTGTTTAAAATAACCACTAAGAAAAGCATTATTCAGCTCTAGCTTGCTTAGTTACGAGCTTATTTTTCTGATTTTTCTTAGGTTGTTCATACACAGATGCTGTTGGTTGTCATTCACACCAAAGTGCTGGTGTGAATGGTGTAAAAGATCTGTGATTTTTGGTCTCAGTGGAGTAGAGAAGTTATCTGTGATTTGAGCTCTGTAGTGACCATTGTTTCTAGAGTTCCTCTCTAGGCTGGCTGCTTTCTATGTATCTCTTCCCCCCTGAATAAACTGCTGAGCCAATAATAGCTAGGCAGACCAACCAGGTCGCTGTGTGACAGATCAGACATTGTGGAACAGGCTGCTTACTTCTCAGGAAAGGAATGTAAAATGGAGAGAGGACATTGTGTTAGTGTGGGTGTGTGCATGTGTGTGTGTGTGTCTGCCTATACGTCAGCTACTGTTAAATTTCCTGCGCACTCACTTACTACAAGTACTTCATCACTGTCTGGCCCACTCACAATATATTTGGCAACATAACCCCGTCGCCTGAGCCTTGACACCCTGCACTTGAGCTGATGCCCCGAGCTTTGGCTCTGCTGAATATTGTCACTAATAGCCAAGGGTGCAGGTAATGAAAGCAAAACAAAAGTGATAATGTATTTTGGAATGCAATAAAACTCGTGTCATTGTCTAATCTGCTCTCAGCGGAGAGAACACTCAAGCTGATGGGACTGTATATTATATATTTGAGTTATTTTCCCATTATGTTTTCCATTAGGGCAGAGATGCATCTAGCTGGCATGCATTTGGGAAGTGATTTGTTTGGGAAGTCATCACCACTCTGAGGAATCAATAACCTTTTAGCCACTCAGATTAATGAGAGGCAAATGTGCCTTCTCTCGTCTCTTTTACCGGTGCGCACACAGTAGCAATTAAGGGAGACTCGCCAGAGGGGGGAAGTTTGACATGCATGATGAATGACCAATCCAGTGAAGACAAACAATGTAATTGCAATATTTGAAGTGGGCTGCATTAAGTCAGCTCAACAGCAGTGCAGTTTTCATAGTGTTCCCTCTCCTTTGCCCCCTTTGTCAGAATCACTTTGATCAGCACAGGAGATCCGACACTGAGAAAAAGCTGTGTTCAGTCAAATGATTTATTAAAGTCCTTAGCTTCAGTATATCTACATAGTAATTAATTTTTCCATCAAACTGACCTGATCTGTCTCGACTCTGTCCTCCCTGCAGCTGATTGGCTCGATCATTGGTCGTCAGGGCACTAAGATCAACGAGATCAGGCAGGTGTCAGGAGCTCAGATTAAAATCGGGAGCCAGTTGGACGGGACAAGTGATCGTCATGTCACTATCACAGGAACACCAGTGAGCATCAACCTGGCCCAGTACCTCATTACCTCCTGGTAAGGCCCAGTGACACATGCAGCCATCTAATGAATGGTTGCAAGCACAGGGCTGAGAGAAGTGCGCTGGCTTAAAAGGGGCAAAGGTCATGTTATAACTGATAATGAGGTGCTGCTGGTATGAAGAATGAGTAAAAGCAGGTCTGTATTGTGGGAATTCAGTTATTACTATGCTCTGACATGTTTTTTAAATTAACTTTTCCACTATATAAGAGCATAACAAAAGAAAATAATCTACATTAAGTAATTTAGTAACAGGTTGCAGATTAAAACTGGGCACATAAAAAATTATAATAAAAATATATAAAAAAGGTGAACTAGAGAAAAAGGCACAAAGTATAAACTGAATATAATATTCAGACAACAAAACATATTAATAGTATTTAATTAAAATTTCTTTCTTTATATAGGTGTCAGTCTTTACTTTTAAAGATTAAAATTTATTTATTTTTTCCTGCTTCCAAAAAAGGATAAACAAAAACATTCCCACTTTAACCCTGGTTTCTGGACACCAGTAATAATGGCAGAAATTAGAACAACACAGTCAAAGAAGTATTGGAGAAAATGTGGGCCATAGATTGGTGACCATACTCATATATTTGGTCATGTCCTGCTGCACCAATCAAGTGTATCACAGTTAAGTGGCTCAAACCTTTATAGCAAATGGGTCAAGAAGTTGTGGGAGCTATAGCAGATGGAACAAATGACATACTCCCTGAGAATTAAAAAAGATATATTTATCAAATGGTGGCGGGCAGCTCCTGATTTAGTGTACTGATTTGAGTTAACTTACAGAGCAGAAACAATACATGTATCTCCATCCATCCATCCATCCATCCATTTTCTTCCACCTCAGGATCACGGGAGGCGGGAGCTTATCCCAGCTGACATAGGGCAAGAGGCGGGGTACACCCTGGATAGGTCATCAGTCTGTCACAGGGTCAACACACATATTTGTGTCCTATAGATATGCACATGGTGGGGTTTTCTTTTCTGTCTTTTTTTCCCTCTCCTTCTCATGCTGTTATTTTTGTTTTCTTTCAGCTATTTTTTGTAATTTTTCTTCTTTAATTATTTAAGTTAATTTAACTTTTCTGTTTAATTATATATCGATCTCCCCAATTGGAATATTTACTTTAGCAGTTCTGTTCAGTCATTATCATTGTCAGGTTTTTTTTATTGTATCAAACTATCCAGATACAAACAGTAAATGTAGCTTTAAATGTAACAAATGGAAAACAAGAGTATGAATTGTGTATGCAAATACATAAACACTGAAACTGAAATTAAAGATAAGATTAAAAAAAACAAGTTTATAAACAGTTCCCATAAAATTATGTATAAAATCACAAATCTGAGATATATGAAATTTCAAGATGGCCCTGAGTCTTTCAAACATTTTGTTAAATGAAAAAAGTATTTTCCTCAAGTAGAAATGAGGAGCAGACTAGAGAGTTCTGGTTAACTCGCTACTCATGCCAACTGCAGATTTTTTGTTTTCATATTTTTAATCGCTGACTTTAATGGCATCGCTTCCAGTATATTATGATATTACGTTACGAAGCTCCTTCTGGAGCCATAAGAGGGTTTTTTTCACATATGCAGTAATGCTCCCCAAGACCTGTAAACAGACTTTGATAAGTAACTTTGGTGGAGCTCCCCTTTAATGAGTTTCCAGAAACTTCCCCCAGTGTTGCAGCAACAGAATAATCCTCTAATCTCCATTCCCTGTCCTGTCTCCATGTCCCCCTTTTCTTTTTTCCTATCATAGTTTAGAGACAGCCAAATCTACAGCCCAAGCAGCCAGCATGGCAAGTCCAGTTGACCTCAACATGGCCTTCACCCAGCCAGCCTCCCCAGCTGCTTCTCCTGCACCCACCCTGGCTGCTGTGAGCACCCTGACCCCAGCTCATGTTCTGGGAACTCCGTACGGTGCCATGCCCCTCTCTGGGCTGCTGGGGGTGAAGTCTGTCCCCTTTCTGACTTTGTCCAGCCCAGCCCCCACTGTAGCTGTCACTGCAGCACCCTCCCATACCACTCTGGCTGCCTACACAGCCAAAATTTCTTCAGCCAACTGCATCAAAAAGCCAGAGAGACAGAAGTTCGCTCCCTACTGATGAAGCCTCTGAGCTCCATGTGCAGAGAGTCAGATGAAGGACAGCTGCAGTGTTCTTTCACAAACACCTGATGTAGCCATATCCGCTGGCAGACATGCTCTTGCCTTTTATTCTATGATACACCAACAGAGACGAGACTGATGGAGATGTGGATAAAGCTATTAAAAGTTATTTACAACTATAGATAATTTGTGAGTTACCCATGAATTGATGGACAGCTTTCATTGTCACCTCATCACTGTTATTGATCACAAAAAAAAAAAAAAAAAAAACAAGGGCTGGAGCCTCACCTGAGAGACACATGTTTACCAGTTTTTACATGTGTGTCTCAAGTTAGAAATCAGCTAAGTATTTATCCTCAATAAATTTGTAAATTATACTCAGATGACAGATGTTCTACTGTATGATGCTTTTATACAATGTCTACGTTTGCCTCTTGAAGTTTTTAAGAAAATTTGTAAATGTCTGGGGGAGTGGGTCTTTTTTTCCCTTTTTTTGTTTGTTTTTTTAATAATCTGTGCTATATTACTGTACTTTACGTTGTTCAGTGTTATGTCTCTTGTGTTGGAATTTATTTTGATCGTGCAGCTTGGTTCATCTTTATTTATTAGTATTGTTTCATTTATTAAAAGTCTTTGGTTCCTGTTAATGGTGGCTTTATCTGATTCCTTCACAGGCATTTGAAGAGCTGAACCAAACTAATGTAAAATAATGAAGCAGTGCAGAAACTCATTTTCAGGAAGAAACAGAACACACACACACACACACAAAAAGCAATGCCAGATTTAGGTTATTTTATTTTCACCCAAACACCAACAAGATGGCAGCTTCTCATTTTAGCTGCAATAATTGATGAGAGATGCTTTTCATATTATTGTGCTCATGTGCCCAAAACAATAACTGCAGAATGAGAGTGCAACCTCAGAGGAGAAGAGAGCTCTGCCTGCATGATGGGCAACGTGCTCACATGCAAGTGTACATGCACAAAAATACACGATCATATTGTGTTTGTTCTGTGTGGAGAAACCACTCTCTGTATGTCCCTTGAGACAAACTATAGTGAGATTGTAAGGCAGAGGAGTTTGTGTGAAAAAGAGGCACCAACATAGCTAGGAGCTGGAAAAGATCTGAGGATTCACAGTGATGCAGTTAAAAAAAAAGAAAAATTCAGGATCTGCATCAGCATGCGCCACAGCATCATCATCCTCAGGAGAGGCAACTAGAATCCTTTCATCCTAAGTATTTCTTTTTTTTTTTCTATGACTGCATCATGGATATGCAAGACACTATGAGTGCACAGTCCTCATTGTTATCAAACATATTCATTCTTCAGAGGCAACCAGAAAATAGCCCATGCTTCAATTTCACTGATATTCTGTTGAAGTCCAGCAAACGGAGAAACTAAATTATGATTAAAAAAAAAATTGATCTTTGAGGTCCTTGATTTTCTTTTCTGGCTCTCTGCCAGTATCTCTTGTAAGTATATTCTTTCCAGGACCTACTAAATCCAAGTTCATGCCCTGATACAATAGCTTGTAGAAACATCTTCAAATAACAAATCAAACCACCTTCATCAGCAATAACTTCAAATAAGTATTTTCTGTATGACTTTATCAGTCACTCACATTGTTGTTGAGGAATTTTGGCCAACTCTTTTTAGAGCATTGCTTGAGTCCATTGAGGTTTGCAGGCAGTCATGTTTGTACAGCTCTCTTAAGGTCCCGCCACATCATTTCAGGCAGGTTGAGTTCTGGACTTTGACTGGCCATTGCAACACTTTGATTTTGTGCGTGAAATCTTTGTCCTGTTGCGTGACCCAATTTCAGTCACGCTTTAGCCGTCAGGCAGATGGCCTTACATTTGACTTCAGAATACTGTAGTACAGAGAGGAGTTTGTGGTCAGTGCAATGATAGCAAGATGCCCAGATCTTGTTCTCAAACCCAGAACATCACCACTCCACCACCATGCTTGACAGTTGGTATGAGGTGTTTCTGCTTTAATGCTGTGTTTGGTTTTAATCAAATATGGTGCTGTCCATTGTGGTCAAACATCTCAACTTTGGTCTTGTCCATCTAAGCAAAATTGTTTCAGAAGTCTTGTAGTTTGTTCAATTCAATTCAGTCCAGTTCAGTTCAGTTCAGTTCAATTCAATTCAATTCAATTCAATTCAATTTTATTTATATAGTGCCAAATCACACACAGTCGCCTCAAGGCGCTTTATATTTTAAGGTAAAGACTCTAGAATAATTACAGAGAGAACCCAACAGTCAAAATTACCACCTACAGCAGGGGTATTCAAATCCAGTCAGACAAAATTTCATGAGGCCAAGGTCCGGAAGTCCAATATATGTGTGTATATATATATATATATATATATATATATATATATATATATATATATATATATATATATATATAGTTACGTTATAGTTTAGTTTTTGTTAGTTTTCAGAGTGGTTTTGCTCATTTTTGTTAGTTTTAGTATTAGGTTTAGTTTTTCATACTTTGTCAGGTGCAAGAGTGACTATTGTGTAATAAAAACTCGACAAAAGATTTAAATTAAAAAAATTGCATTCAACAACGAACTGTTCACAAAATAGCAGCATTACGTGCTTAATGTGTGTAATATTAAGGACACACATGAACGTCAACAGGAAGAAACATAAAGAAAAACAAAACTCCAGAACTCCAAAACTGAATAAACTCTACAACAAACTTCATCATCAGTGCAGGACACATGTTGTATAACATCAGAACACAGCGAATGTTGGACAAAAACAAACTGAACTCTTTGAAGGAGTCAAAGCTCAAATCCAGCTTCATCCTGATGTTCTCCACCACATAAAGCTGCTTCTGTTTTGGAGCTGCTTGGAGAGCTAGCTTTGCGGCCTCTGTACACAACCTACGGAAGTGGCCGACCTCATGTCGCATTTATGCTTGTGTAGCTGGATTATGTGTGTTAATTACCTTGCGGTCATGTGCTGGTGTTTTATATGCAGTGCAGGCTGAGACTACTTTTGGTCCTCGCTGTTTGTGCTCAGTTTTTTTGGCTGCAAACATATTTGTCCCTGTCCCTGTCCACTTTCTTCATTCCCTCACATCCATTTCGATAGTTTCAGCAGTCTTTCTCCAGGAATTAGCTGACATTTGTGAGTCCTTATTTTGATGCTTTGATTATTATTCATGATTGTTATTCTCTGAAAAGTACCTAGAAACGCACAAGGACTGAACAGGTTAATCACAACGTAACATGCTGTGTGGACCTGATCTGTAGTTAGATTTCTCCGGAGGCACACATCATGTTACGTTGTAGGATGAGAGCGGTTTCTGTAGCCGTTGTGTGCTTCTCAGGTGGACTTTGATGTTAGTGGTTTTCCGCTTGAGAAGTGTTCTGCACATGTTTCCATCATCCACAACAAGACACTCGCTTCTATCTGTCGGGCTATCATACTCAAAGAAACCCCTTTATGGGATTCTGTCGCTTTCTCTGCAGACCGCTGCCATTACTTTGCGGACCAGCGCGGTGAGCACGCACACGCACACACACTCCCAGTCTAAACTGCTAGAGTGGAAAAAAATGATTTCATATCAAGCCACAAGGGTTTAAAATAAAATAACGAAAACGAAGGTAATTTTATCTATAATTTCTGTTAGTTTTAGTTAGTTTTGTAAACTCACAGTACAATTTTATTTAGTTATCATTTTTTGCATTTAATTATAGTTTTTACTTATTTCAGTTAACAAAAATGTTTTTTCAATTTCAGTTTTCATTATTTTGTTCATTTTCATTAACTATAATAACCCTGTTTACAAAGTTTACAGGCCGGCAGGAACCAGCTTGGTGGTATAACGTGGTATGGCCAAACTCGCATGCAATTGGTCTGTGGGTTTCCTTGGACGCTTCATCATTACTGTAAGGACTCTAAAAGCTGCGCCGGTAAACCAGAAAGTGCTCAAGAAGAGCAACATAGGTCCGCATGAGACATCATTTCGGTCCGGATCCGGACCGAGGTCCGCCTATTAGTGACCTCTGATCTAGAGTATGAGCAAGCCCTTGGCAACAATGGGAAGGAAAAACTCCCTTTTAACAGGAAGAAACTTCTGGCAGAACCAGGCTCAGAGAAGGGCATACATCTCATGTCATGCTCTTCTTTTTGGAGAGAAAAGGCTTTCTTCTGGCAACCATTCCAAAAAGAGCATCAACCAAGACCACCAAAGTGCTAAAACGTCTGCTTTTATGGAGGTGGTCACACCTGGTAATCTACTTACCCTGTTAATTCCTATAGAACTACTAAGGGTGTACTTGCTTCTTTATTTTTCAGATGGATGTAGTTTATTTCTAATATATACTATAAAAACGTAATGTTTATAGTGATAGTGGTTTAGAGCATTTATAGTATAGTCAAAATCTGAAGCAAATCAAAGTTAATAGTATTTCAAGATTTGTCCATAGCTTATATCAATTTTTATGCTACTGTGAAATATGCTTTCTTTTCACGAACAGATAAATCCACTGATATTCCAGCTACATTACCACACACCAGATAATATCAAAGCATGAAGTTTGAGCTGGTGACAGCGGGGACCTTAGCTGTCACATTTCCCTTGTTTTTTTTGTTATTGTCTTTTTTTCAGTTGTGGTGGACTCAGGGGATGTGTGGCATGCTGTTATCTATGCACTCACAAAACCAAAAATAGCACAAATATCTGCATTCTTACCATTTAAGGACTCAGCCTTGTAATTCAGTGTCAAACAGCACCCTCTACTGTCGACTCAATATGCCATTTGATCATTCACAGTACAGAAAAGGTAATGAGGAAGAGTTACAGCTGATAAAAGATTGTCTTTAATGTTTGGCATTGTTAATGAATTCCATACCACAGCAGTTATGGGAGTAGGAAAACCACTTTTACAACCAAACACTGTTTGATCATGCTAACACCATATGTACAGGAAAGCACATTGAAAAGTGTATAAAGTATTTATATGAGAGGACTCAAGTCAAGAACGGTGGAGACAGCCACAGTCTAATGGATTCGTCCTTTTCCAAACACTGATTATAGATATTTATCAATTACATTGATCTCTGGAGTACATGTATATACACAAAACAACAATAAACCTTTTGGGGGGTTTCTGCAATAATTCTCAAAAATATTTCACAATACTGCTGTATGTACAATAACAGAATTTACATTGAAAAATTCTATTGTACCTACATTTTGAGTATCACTTCAGTCACCAGTTATCCTCAACACCATCAAGCTCACAAGAGATACTCACGTGCCGTATATATCTAATAACCTCATGTTCAACTCCATACAAAGTACAGCAGCCTATTCAGTGCCTTCTGTCTTGGTATGGTTTCTGAAATATGTTCACACAACTGATGATCTCACATACAAAAATAGATGTTGTCTAGTCAGCTGAAAACTTGATGTACAGTAACACAAAGCATCCGCCTGCAAAAAACAACCAGGAAAACAAGTAATTGTTAAAATATTAGCTATATCCTTCCAACCCCACAGGACAATAAAGAGCGCTGTTCCTTCTGCTCCACAATAAAAGTAAACCTCTCTGTCAGTCTGAGCTTCGGCGTTCTTGTGAAACATGTCATCAGTTTTGAAACAACAGAAGGTAATTGAGAAAGAGCCGCAGGCAGAATAAGAAATATTAGCGCTACAAACCAAACAACAATCTGAAACCAAAGCGGGACAAAACCATACAAAAACATCACTAGGTAGATATCTTCTTTTTTTGTTTGTTTCCTTCAGGGAGTATATGGTGAAGAAAGTGAAAAGGAGAATGGCTGTTACTAAATGAGCTCCTCACAGTCCGGATGAGAGGTCAAACTGCATTTGAGTGCACTTAAGGCAGGTAGGCGATTCCAATGCTGTCTGTGTGGGCTCCTCGACCGGCCACTGAGCAGTTGAGCTTGGGGGGGGGGGGGTTCGACGTTGTTGTCAGATGCAACACAAATTGGTACTGCAGCTGTCCAGTTTCAGTCCTCACTGCTCAACGTGGTCCGACAACCATACACAGAGAAGGAAAATGATGGAGAGAGAGAGAGTGGTGTTGGTGTTAGTTTGGAGCATCCAGCAGGTGTGAAGTGGACAGTCCTTCATTCACCATGAACAAGAAAGCTGACAGGTGTGGAACCTGTCAATTGTCCTCAGTTTCCCTTCAGCCTGCCAAACACCATCATTCCTCTCGAGATATCTTTGTCACACAAAAGAGACAAATAGAGACGTCTTCAACAAAGACTCCACTTAAAGCACTTAAACATTAACCAGGATTGCAACTAGTGCAATACAAGTAGGAACATCTCATCTGAATACATTCACATAGGTTTCCATACGCATGGTACGGATGGGAAATCACCACTGACTGAAGTTCATGTCTTCTTGAGATGCTGGTCCAAGAGGAGAGCTGCAAGTACAACCTTAGACACCAGCGATTTGTGACAGCCCAGCAGCAACACGTATTACAGTGCGCATTTGATATGATTCACTATTAAGGAGCACTTAACAGTGTTTTGAAAAACATAATGGACATAAGCCTTTGAAAACACTATAATGTAGCAAATTTATCAAAATAAGAATTCATATATATGAAGCATTTAAAGCAGAGAAGTCACCTCACTGTGACTAATAACCTTCTGTAGTTTCTTTGTGTTGTGAAATGACATGAAAAGCAAAATTAAGGGAGTTCACAGCTTATACTGCACCTGGGATCATGTTGGTTATGATCGTGGTTGTCATGTTTCACAAAACCGTTTTCATATTATTCTCAAATGAAAAAAAACATGCTCACAGACGAGTTGTACAATTGTGTACAATCAATATCAATTTTTTGAACAAAAGTTAATCGATACCATTGTTCAAGAGATATTTTTCTTTTAATACTAAGAGGCCACGCGGAGCAGTGACAGCAGTTGTGCCTCAAAATGTAGCTTCAACCATCTTTGTTCCTCCTTTTCTTTCCTTCATGTGCACTGAAGTTAAACCGCAGAGCATGACAACTGAGCACACTCCATTGCTTCATATTAGACTTGTTCTAGTACTGCTCCTTTTACTCAATGCAAATGAAGGGAAGAAGATAAGGAGAAAAAAAGCTCTAACTGAACTGGAGCCTCAGATCACTGTGTCTCCTCGTGCTCCTCGCTGATACACTGCTCCCAGGGATGTTTGCCCTGGTCTTCCCTGTGGCCATGAGGGGAATGGAAGATCCTGCGGGGGAGCGGGATGGGTTGAGGTGGCAGGTCTTCCTCAGGAATGCAGCCTTCTCTCAAGTAGGGTTTGGGAGGCACAGCTGGAGGCTGAGGCCTGCGGTAAGGGATGTGATGAGGGCCATGAGTAGGAGCATGGTGGTGAGGTGGTGGCCCATGGGAGTGGCTGTCCAGCCCGGGGTGGGCATGTGTATGAGGGTGTGGGTGGGTGTGCGGGTGTGATGCAGGGCTGCGGTAGTGGAAAGGGCGGACTGGGTCCATAGAATCGATTTCTGCTCCGCCATAGTGGATGTGCATGTAGGGAGAGGCCAGGTACTCATCAGGTGGGGACCACAGGTGACTGGGAAGAGGCTCCAAGGCATCGTTCCTGATGGGGCCGGGGTCAGGATATTGACCCCCGAAGTTACTCTCACTCAAAGAGGAGACACCACTGCTGGCGCTGCCTGACAGAGTGGAGTTACTGCCCCCCAACGCCGACTGAGGACTAGTAGGAGAGCCAGGGATTGGGTGGAGAGGAGACTATAGAGAGACAGAGAGAGAGTAAGAGAGATTGTGGATGTCACGGGTGTCTTTCACTTGAAATTAATGGCAACACTCCTCCTTACATGTCAAGAATACTGAAGAACCCAAAGGAAATGTAACATCAATGATTCCTTCATTAAGCAGAAAAGTTTCACTGAGGCAATTTAATATGACTTGACTAGTGTTTACACTCAGTAATTTGACGTGCGCTGGTTAAGATTCGGTTAATTTGTCTTTGTGTGCGTGCGTGCATGAACGCGTGCATGTGTGTGTGCGTGCATGCGTGTGTGCGTGCATGCGTGTGTGTGTGCGTAAGCAGAGAATTTCATAAATAAGAGCTTCTAAGAAAGTAGCTTTCCTTTGAAATTGTCAGTTGAAATGTGTTTTCAAAAGCTGAGTTTACATTTCAGCATCATGCCTATTAGAGTTGTCAAAATTTGTCTTTATGAGGGAAAGAGTTAAGATAATATATTAATGTTAATCTTAAAAAAAGAGGATCAAGGATGCGAGAACTCAGGCAGACAGTACATTTGGCAGTTGTGAAAGTTACGTGTCTAGAACAAAATGGGTTTGGTAGCGGGGTGCGGTCTTTGGCTCAGATGCAGGGGGGTGGAGTAGAGGGTTCGGGGGGCAGTGCCAAGAGAGGCTGGCAGCTGTCAGTCCTTATCGAATCATGTCTCTTCTGCTTATGCAGTAGCGCGCTGGGACCAAGGTGTCTGGAGTGAACTTAGCTTGGCATCTGGAAGTCTACAGCGGCTGGCGCTCTGTGTGTGTGTGTGTGTGTGTGTGTGTGTGTGTGTGTGTGTGTGTGTTGGGGTCCTTATAATGACAGGAATTTTCTAAAAGGGGCCTGTGCAAAATTATAAATTCAAAATTCTGGGATCTGCCTGTAGAGGATGATGTTTCTCTTAAGCTTGTACCTTTCGGAGGGAACGGACAGGCAAGGCAGGAGGAGGGTCACTGTTCTGGTGGTGAAACGCATCACAGTGCATCAGGAAATGTCCTGTGAAGAGATGTTAAAGCCATAAAAGTGAGGAAAAGGAGTCCAATTAAAATAAATACACAGCCTGTAAGATCTATGTAATCACCGATGATATTCTGATGGCATATACTCCCCAGAAAGAAAGCTCTATAATTTGAAAGTGCTTTATAGAGTAAGGATTATACAAGATTATGCAATTTCAGCTGAGAAAAATCAAAAATGGGAAAAAGTGGTTCAGATCTGATGTGGTTAAACTCTGTTTAAATATCATCACAAACATCAAGTTTAGATTTGCTACCAGAGTTTAGTCTGAGCTGACAGCTGAATCCATCAACAGCTAGACAAGTGAATAAGATACTTTTGAAAACCAGACAGAATCTATCAACACCATGTAAAGCATAACTGTGAAGTGAAATGAAAAAAGTACCTGGTGGGAAGGATCTGGGTGGGACGGGGGGCATTATTACCCCTCCAGTAGAAGCTGGCATGTAGGACATCTGCTCCCTGTTCTCTCCATCCAGACTCCAGCTGCTGGGAGCATTGGGAAAGACTGGAGGGGAATACAAAAACTTTGTTTACACAGTGCATCATCTTGCAACATCTTGTGCACAAAAGTAACTTGCATGTTGTTAAAACACTACCTTTCTCTGGTAGAGTCATGTGAACATCAGTACAAGGCTTACAGGGGCTAACTTGCTGAAGTAAGGCACGCTGCATGTGGTTGTTCTGGAAAAAATACAATAACAATATGGCAGACTCTACAAAAACTACAGCTTAATGTCAACACATTTTTGCATCTAGTTTGTGTGCACATTCATTCAGCATTATGGGACTTTAGATTTGCCCCCACCTGCCCATTCTCTGCCATGTTGTAGTACATGGAGTTGTTGGCTCTCTCACGATGAGACGGCAACAGAATCATCACTTCTCGGTTGTGTTTGGCCTTATCGGGTAAAGACGGAGAGCCTGGACAAAAGAAAGACATGCAAGTATACAATTTCTATTTGCAAATACACATCAAATAAAGTTTTGTTGTCCTAAAAATGCAGCATTTTACAGTCTTGTTACTACATAGCCTTGTTACAGACTATGTGAATGTGTTTCCAATCCTTTGCCTAGTGATTCATCATGTGACCATCATATTAATGCATATTAACAGATACAGAGACGAAGGGTTAGTCAATCCCACTGACACACCTTCCAAAGAGGAAGCAGATTATGGGGACAGCAGGGATGACTCGTCCATTGTTACGAGCCATTCAATCCCTGTGCGACTGCAGCGAGAGTTTGGTCCACATTGCCGACAGTAAGTTGGACTTGTTCCTGCTGGGTGTTGGACTTTGCCAGGGCTGCCATTTGTCACCGATTTTGTTCATAATTTTTATGGACAGATTTTCGAGGTAGAGCCAAGTGGCAGAAGGCTTCTACCTTGGTGGCCTCAGAATCTCATCTCTGCATTTTGCAGATGACATGGTTCTGGTGGCTTCATCAGGTGGTGGCCTCCAGTTCACACTAGAGCAGTTTGCAGTCGAGCATGAAGCAACAAGGATGAGAAATAGCACCTCCAAATCCTAGGCCATGATTCTCAGCAGGAAAAGAGTGGAGCGCTCACTCCAGGACAGGGATAAGGTGCTGGCCCAAGTGGATGAGTTTAAGCATCTTGGGTCTTGTTTCTGAGGGGAGAGGGGAATACTGTAGGAGATTGGCAGATGGATTGTAGTCATGCAGCTGCTGTCCATTGTGGTAAAGAGAGAGCTCAGTGTAAAAGCAAAGCTGTCGATTTACTGGATGATCTATGTCCCTACCCTCACCTACGGTCACAAGCTTTAGGTAGTGAGATCGTGGAAATGAGCTTCCTCCCTTAGAGATAGGGCAAAGAGTGAAGTCATTCAAGAGGGGCTACTCCTCCACATATTCCAAGGAGCCAGGTGAGATGGTTCAGGCATCTGAATTGGATGCCTCCTGGGTGCCTCCTGGGCAACATGTTTATGGTATCTCCTACCAGGAGGAAGCCCTGGGATAGACCCATGACACATTGGAGAGATTATGTCTCTTGGCTGGCCTGGGAAGCCTTAGTGTTTCCTGAATGAGCTGGAGTTGTCTGGGGAGAGGGAGGTTGGGCGTCTCTGCTTAGACTGCTGCCTCTGTAACCCAGATAAGCAGTAGAAAATGGATGGATGGATGGATGGATGGATGAATGGATGGATGGATGGATGGATGGATGGATGGATGGATGGATGGATGGATGGATGGATGGATGGATGGATCCGCTGCTTTGTTGCTTACCTCTGGCACTTGAGGGGGCTGAGTTGATAATCTGGGAAGAGTTGGAGCGAATTGAGCTCAGGCTGGAGGAGGAAGGGCTTGGCTGCAAAACAGAACACATTCAAACACAAAGTTTGCATTTGTCTTTTGTATTTCTAGTGAAACAAACTAATAATGATTAATGCTATGAATAAAAAAGCCAAACACTAATTAAGGGAAAGCATTAGATTATAGTTTACATCCTCAAAAGTTCAGTTTTCATGTGAGTTACACTCTGTAAAGAACAACACAAATTATTACAATTTGAACCACATTTGCACCAGTGTTTGATTTTATGTAATTCAGCTCCTACCTGCATGTGTAATGTCTCCTCAGGGTGCTCCCCCATCAGGCCGTCAGTCATGATTACAAGGTTTCCTGCCTCACTTGACGTGTGAGAGGACAGGGAGGAGGATGAGTGTCGTATCGAGCCCTGCAGGTTTAAAGGGCTGCGGGATACACATAATCACTGAGATCCTTAAAACATTTTTCTCTGTGTTTGGGTCATACTGTATTTTAGATTCAAATCACAGGCCTACGAGAGGTTTACATTCTAAAATACAGACAGTGCATGAAGTCATACAGCTTCTCTGGGTATTTTATCAAATGTTTGAAAATTATGAGGTTAAAACACCAAACGTATCTCTAAATTCACAGCTCTGTGACTGACCTGTGTCTGTGCATGAGTCGCACACTCTCAGGGCTCATGTGGCTGTGGGAGGAGAGGATGCCTCTGGAAGAATTAACCCCTGGGCACCCTGCAGGTCCAAATCGATCCACACCAGGCAGACCCTGCTGGGTTCCAACCATATACTGCTCTGAATATTTACACTGCTCACACATGCACTCACAAACTCAATGGACTGTTGCGAGCTTGTGGCTGCACAGAAATGTACGCCACCATAGTTCTGAGTCATGTCACTCTACTCACATGGTGTAAACCTGTTCTCATCATGTGGAACTGGTCTACAAGCTTTTTGTGCAGAGGACGCATCTCTGGATGGACCAGTTTCTCGTGAACAGCCAGCCCCACTCCTAAGATGTGCACCTGTTGATGAAATCAGAGGAACAAATAGTGAACAAGAAGTTTCATAACCATATGTTGACAGCTGCTCCACATGCTCAACATGTGTTGAACTTTTTAAGCTGAGCCAGACCTGTTCCTGCATTAGATCCTTCAGATGTGAGATCCTCTCTGTATCCTCTGGGTGGCTGCTAATGTAGTCTTTATCAAAGAACGCCTGTGGTACAGGGTGAGTAAAAAATGAAAGATCTCTCACAACGCCAATTCATCATTCATCATTTCTGCCATCCTCCCTCCATCCCTCCACCCTACAGCAGTACCTCCTGATATCTGGCGATGCCTCCATTCACAGCAGCATCTATGACCCCATTGAGGCACATGCTGAGCGGGTTGATGTTGCCATGATGCTGTCTGTGCTGGTACTGGCTGATCAAAGTCCGCAGCTCCTGGGTCTTATTCTCCACCACATAAATGGCATTCTCCAGAGGGCTCACCTCCACCTTAAAAAAAAAATACAAATATTTACTCTGAGCTTTCAGGTAAGCGGGGTGCATCTATACATTTTAACACTGATTTGGATTAAAGGGGCTTGAGAAAAGTGTCCATCAGGTAACATGTGCAATGGAAGACAAGTGAGAGAACATTTTAGCTCCTTACCACTTCTCTCCTTTCCACCTCCGCCCAACGGGAGATCCCAGGGAGTGGACGTGAGAGGATCAAGGTTGTTCTCTCAATCCACAGACTCTGTTACACAGACGGACAAAGAAGTGAGGTTAAGCCATCTCATATCAACCACATCTGAAAGGCTAATATCAAAGAGAAAACTGAGTGGAGAGCCGACTGGGCTGGCAAACTCTTCAACAACATGTTGCAGAATATGATATAGGTTATTTCAGAGGAATGAGAATTCCTGCATTGTCCTGATTCTGAATTTGGGTTACTGTGTCAGGACAAACTACAGTATCATGCCAACAAGTCTCTTAGGCCCTGAAGGTTGTAGGGATTTGAGCACTGTTAGCTTCGAGATAGAGATGGTGGGTAAAGCAACAACAACAAAAGTTAAGCCTGAAATGTTGATAAACTTAGAATTTTGAGAAACTAGATTTATTCTTTATTTTATCTCATGTACATGTAGTATCCACAGTGTTAAGTTTTTGGAGTATTCTGGTTGTGTTATGCAGATGTAAACATCTTATTTTGGTTTTAGAAACTTGTATTCTGGTTTTGAATAACCAGAATATTATGGCATATAATCATCTTATTTAAAATTCTTCTTTGGTCCAGGTTACATTGCCTAGATGATGAGAAACGATCCAATACTGTTATAATCCTGTTTGCAGGTAATAAGATTTCTCATGTTGCGGCTCAAAATTAGAATAAGACTCTTATGCCCCTCTGCAACCCCTTCTCTCTTTGCAGTTGCAGTGAGAGTTTTCAGGTCCTGACTTGGTTAAATGCTGACTGACTACACCTGATGTTGTGGCTAAAGGCATGCCTGAGTTTGTTCTTGCTTTCATGCTCTCTGGGTTGCAACTGATTTAGTGGCAGGTATGAAGTAATTTAAAATAAAATCAATGTTTCTTAAAACTCTGGTGTCAGTCTCCACTTTATGTTGCGGCTTTTGATCCAGGTCATACAAAGACTCTAAAATATAAACCTAGTCACATCTAAACAAACTCACTGGAAATTCCAAATCACTGCATTTTAGCTTTGATTTTATAAGTATATTTATAAATAAGATAATTAATCACTGGCTGTAACTTTAAATACAACATAAAATTATGAATTTAATACAATGAATGCATTTCACCACCTTGTGAGATTATTTTTTTTGTTTTATTTTTTGTGTTAAGCCATGCACTCATCGCCCATTTTGTTAGGTACACCTGTCCAAATGCTCATTTAAGAAAATATCGAATCAGTCAATTAATGCGTTCAGGCATGAGAACCTGGACAAGATGTCCTGCTGAAGTTCAAACCTACCATTAGAATTGGAAAGAAAGGTGATTTAAGTGACTTCGTAATGATCTTTGGTGCGAAATGGGCTGGTCTGAGTATTTCAGAAACTGCCAATCTAAATAACAGAGCTTTATTCGTCACTGCTTGACATTTTTTACTACCGACTCTGTACACTGTTACATTTTGTTTCACCGTTTGATGGTGACATTTCATTTTGGATAGGAGTCAAAAAGGAACAGAGCAGCTATGGTTCAGAAAGTAAATAAGACTGGTGTGGGAAAAGATATTTCCAGCAGATACATTCAAACAGCTTTTAAGGTTATTAAGCATTTATTTCCCAAATGTGTGATGGCAATTACGTCCTAGGGAACTGCTGGGTTTCAGCACATTTTACAGTGCCACATGTTGCAGTGAGTGCACTGAAAATGGAAGGATCTAAATGTACACACAATCTAGGCAGTCAGGAAGAGGTCAGTGCTTTTATTAAAACCGTTGTGAAAAAGCAAATTTATAGTAAGGAATGGGCTTCAGAGTCAGACTGAATGGCAAGAAGAAAACACTATGAAATCATTCAGGAAAGATAGCTGGTATCCTGTGTACCCACTAGCCACTTTATTGGGTACACCTGTTCAAGTGCTTGTTAAAATATCTAATCAGCCAATCAACATGGTCAAGACAATGTGCTAAAGTTCAAACCCAGCATCAGAATGAAGACCAAATGTGGCATGATTGTTGGCGCCAGACAGGCTGATCTACTGGGATTTTCCTGCACAACCATCTCTGGGGTTTACAGAGAATGGTCTGAAAAAGAGAAAATATCCAGTGAGTGGCAGTTCTCTGGGTGAAAATGCCTTGTTGGTGCCAGAGGTCAGAGAAGAATAGCTTCAAGCTGATAGGAAGGCAAGTCAGTAACTCAAATAGCCACTTGTCAAATCCAAGGTGTGCAGAAAAGCATTTCTGAATGCACAACACAGTGAATCTTGAAGCAGGTGGGTTACAGCAGCAAATGACCACACTGGGTGCCACTCCTGTCAGCTAAGAACAGGAAATTGAGGCTACAATTTGCTCATCAAAATTGGACAATAGAAAACTGGAAAAATGCTGCCTGGCCTGATGAATCTCGAGTTTTGCTGTGACATTCGGATGGTAGGGTCAGAATTTGGCCAAAACAACAGGAAAGCATGGATCCAGCCTGCCTTGTACCACTGATTCTGGCTGCTGCTGGTGCAGTGGTGTGGGGGATATTCTCTTGGCACACTTTGGGCCCCCTGGTACCAACTGAGCATTGTTTAAATGCCAAAGCCTACCTGAGTATTGTTGCTGACCATGCCCATCTCTTTATGACCAGAGTGTGCCATCTTCTGATTGCTGCTTACAACAGGATAACATGCATTGTAACAAAGCTCAAATCATCTGGTTTCTGGACCATGATGGGTTCTCTGTACTCAGTCAGCAGATTTCAATCCAACAGAACCCCTATGGGACGTGGTGGAATGAGAGATTGTGCAACCCACAATTTTCTAGCAACTGGGTGATGCTATCATGTTAACATGGGTCAAAATCTCTGAGGAATGTTTCCAGCACCTTGTTGAATAGATGCCATAAAGGATTAAAGCAGTTCTGAAGGCAAAAAGGGGTTCCAAAAGGTGTACGTAATAAAGTGGCTGATGAGTCTTATTTCTATCTGTATATTTTATGTGTCTATAATTCTTTTATGCTAGCACAGTTCTACTTTTCCTCTTCACACATTATGCAATTTTGCAGTGATTATGACTAACACAGTCATAGTCAGAGACTGCTGCTACACAATTGAGTCATATTTGAATGAAAACCTGATATTACAAACTCAATTTACTATACACAGAAGAACTAATACACCAGGCAAAACATGTCTAAAGTAATAATGCAGCAAATGTGACAGTACTGACTTTAGTTGACCAGATTTAATGCTGACATTACTGAAAATCATATTAAAACCTGGTTTAACTGTTTACATTTTTTTAAGTCTGATGTCAGCTGTCAGATGTAATCAAACCAAACCTACACAGCGCTGATGAAGCACTGATGAAGTCTAAAACTTGTAATAAAGTAAATCTAATTATATTTATCTTCAGTTATTGGTTATTCATGTAGCAGAGAACTATTCAAAATGTTCAAGCTTTTCAAGGCTGTAAAGGTATTATTGTCTAGGAGCTGTAGGCACTCCCCTGTGGTCACTTTAATGTGTTACACCTGCTTATACCATTAAAATTAAAAAATATATCTCCATAAATCAATCCATTCATTCATTTTCTTCTGCTTATCCAATCACAGAGGGGCTAGAGCCTATCAGAGCCATGGGGTGAGAGGCAGAATACATCCTGGACAGGTCGCCAGTCTGGCACAAGGCTATCACAGAGAGACAGAGACTTGCAATCACACCTATGTGCAATTTATAATCACAAATTAACCTAACCTTGCTAAGTGCATGTCTATGGGAGGAAGCCAGAGTACACGGAGAGAACCCACACAGACTCGGGGACAACATGCAAACTCCACACAGAGAAAGGCCCTGGCCAGAACCACCACCGTGCTGCCCCCACATAAATACACTGCAATTTACACAGAGTTGGATCCATTTCATATTTTTAAAATACTATCATAGCATTTGGTATTTTAGTGAAAATACACTAAATTTTGAGTCAGAAATAGGCTGAGCTAGCATTCTGGGCTCACCGTACCCTGAACTCATTCTCGCGGTCCTTGGGCCCCTTGTGGAAAGGCCGGTCATAGTGGAAGCGGCTGACATTGTTTATGCGGTAGAAACTCTTGATCCTCTCAGGCACACGTTCCAGCTGAGGCACATCAGAAATGTCTGACACTGGAGTCACCGCATAGATCTGCAAGTCTAGAATCCAAGTGTCAAGGAAGTGACAGAAAAAGTCCAACATACATGCACATTCACAGAGGAGGAAGAGCAAAAGGGATCTTCAGAGGAAATACGAGTGTTTGTTTTCACTATGTGACCCTGGAAAGTTTTTAGTTCAGTATTTGATCCGTAATAATCTCTAATAACAAGGCTTAAGTGCTTAATTGAGTAACCAAAAGCCGCACATGGAGAAATCGCTGTTATTCAAGTCATTACATCTATTTTGCAGAAATACAAAACAAATCTGGTTACAGGTTTTCTGATGTGTCAGTGCAATATGAACATCTGTGGACTGATGGTGTAATTTCACTCATTAGCTTTAGGGAAACTATCAGGATACACTGAGCGTCACTCTGCAGGATGGTGTCGTCTGGAATGTTGGGATGCTGCATGGCAATGGCTTGCGGAAATTCCCCCAGCATCCTTTGCTGGAAGTCCTCGAGCCTTTCATAGTCATACCCGCGACAGACAAACTCCTTGTTCTGGGGAAAGAAGAAGACATAAGACTCTTTTCTTGGATTTATACAAATAGATAAAACTGCAAAAAAAAATCAGCATGATAGGATTTCCAGTAAAGTATTTATGAAGATTCTGCAAGATTTTTTTTTAAAACTGAGTTAGAAATAAACCCTCCCAAACTATTAATGTTTAATTTGATGTGATTAAATATAAGACGGTTTTTGCAACATTCAGCAGTTCAATTCGATTCAATTCAATTTTATTTACATAGCGCCAAATCACAACAGTCTCCTCAAGGTTAACAAAGCACTGATTCATTCTGAGTCTTTTGGCTCTGTGTTTGGTTTAAACCAAGTCCTGATTGAAATATCTGGCTAAAGCTTGTCTCTGGTCATTAGTGCCTGTGCCTGCTTATTGTTTAGTATTGAGCAGACAAGGTAGACTGGGTTTTCAGACAGTGGACTATCTACTGCTGCGCATACACTGTATGGGCAAAAGTATTGGGTCACACCTCTTAATGCTTGAATTAAGGTGTTTTAATCCCATTGCCACAGATGCCAAAAATGAACAAAACAAAAATCTGATGGCAGAGCAGTGTAGTGGGCACATTTCATTATATTTTACTGCATCAATTTCTATCAATGAGATTCAGAACTTATTTTGAATTTGGATTTGGAAAGTCCTACCCTGAGGAAGAAAGGAAACTTCCTGCCATAGAAGCCCATTCGAAAGAACTCCGGTTCAATCCGCTGCTGTTCAATGATGTTGTCATAGTATGCTGCCTCCATTTTCTGTCACATAATGATAAACATGCAAAAGAGTCGAGATGAATAACCGAGTAATCACACACATTACAGAATCGTCTGCATTTTCTTGTGAGTGTGGGCGTGCACAGGTAATTAGGACATTGTGTTGGGTGCTATGCACGCATCATACCAAATAACAGAGCGTGACAATAACGGAGGGAACCGTCACCACCACCACCTTCATCATCACAAAGAAAGCTTGTTTGTTAATAACAGCGAAAATGAATCACATGCAGGACTTACCCGTATCCAGCTGAGGCTCTGATAATCATATAGAGTCTCATACTGGAAAGCCAGCTCCCGGCAAAGAGAGATTCCATATTCCCAGCACTGCAAAGTCATATGAATGAAGCTGAGTGAGAATAATCACTAACCCTTCATTTATACTTTATAATGAAGAGGAATATCATAACATTAAAAGTGGATTTGGGGGAAGGTAGAAGTTATTGAGATTTTAAATGGAATAATTTCAGCTTCAAAATTCTGTGATCAGTGCAAAGAGACTGTTAAGATCTCAGGCTTTCTTTATTTTATTATATTTATTTTTGCCCTTTCCCACATAAGAGAGGCCATTTTGCTGCCCCTGCTATGTGTGGTAGAAAGTGTTACTAAGTCTGTTATCTAGTTATGGCAATTTTATCTTTTACCTTACATTTACCATTTTCCATTACCAGAAGCAGCTTCTGGTACTGAAATCTACACTGAAAAAAAGAATCTGTTGAATTAACATGAGAAAAAGTTTTGTACACAATAAAGTTATGTTTAGTCAACCATAGTTCTCTATGTTATTACTGCACAATTAGAATTTGTTAAATTAACATATTTTTTATGTTTTTCATTCATGCCAGGACTTTAGCTCTCATGTTAACAAATTAAAAGTATGCAGTTATAACATTTAGATATTCAATGTAGCTTGACTAAACTTGACTAAACCACTATACTACTCTGTTTCTATACAGTTTACCTCATTACAAAAGGAAATTTGTAATGAGGCATTTTCTGTTCTGCAGTCCTGCAGCTGTAATTCTTACCAGAAGAACTGATGTTAGCAAAATAAGTCTGTTTTTACTCCTCTTCTACCATTTTTTATTTATTTATTTTACCTGTCGTATTATTCACACTGTTTCTTCAGGTTGCTCTGCCTTGTTTTTATTTGTATTTTTATTGACTGATTTGATTACAATTATGATCTATTTTATTGTGCTCTGTAAACCACTTTGTAACTATTATTATTATTATTACTGTACTGTGCATGCAAAAGTGCTAGCATTATTAGTCACATTTCTTTTTCATAGATCTATATTAAAGTCAATAAATAAAGGTTTATTTTAAACGTGCCTTTGGAGGGTGCTTAAAAGAGGAAAGGACACAATCATAGTCTTAAAACTTGAATGCGCCCAGCTGTTTTCTATGTTAACCATATACAGTAGATACATTTATATTAATTCACAAGCTTCGCTTCCAACAGACACAGATTTCTGTTTGTTGTGCATGAACTGCAACAAATGCAGCAGCCGGTAAAGAACAGCTCTCCTTTTTACAGCAGAACAGCAATAACACTGATTTAATGAAGGAGACCACTTTTATTTCTTTCTCAGCTGCTCCCAGAGTCCAGAGGGCATTGTCCTCTCCAAAGCAGCAACACCAGTCAACAAATTCAATTTGGTGGATGAATACCAGCCAGGGAGGAATGATTCTGGGAAGCAAATCACATTTGAACAGAAATCTGATCCTCGCTGGTGCGTGCAAAGGCTGCATGTTTGTATTCGTATTATGATAGTCTGTGTTTACTTTAGCACAAGAACTCTTAACTTAATTTAGCTGTCTATAGTTCCCATGAATTTCCACATATGATGATCAAGTTGCACATCAAAATGATATAACTACTGAACGTTGCATAGGATGGTTAACAGTAGCGCCACCCCCAACTGCTGCAGCATTAATGTTCTGCAAGAATATCACATTTCAAAGCTTTTATAGTGCAGGGTTTTACATTGTAGGGTTGGGTAAAGGGTTAGTCCCTCTTTCACCACTTTGAATTCTAGTTTAACAGGTGCTAACAAGACCAACTTATGAAAAATAAGTGGAGATATGCAATTACTAGGGCTGGCAAAAGATGTGAAACACACTAAAAAACTTGGAAGAAAGCTTGAATAAAAGCACTACAAGACTCTGACTCACTCCCAGAGTTAATGAGGGCAAAATTTGATTATACTCGGGAACAGCTGCACTGCAGATGAGACCAAACAGCCCTTGAAAGAAAAAAAAAAAAAAAAGCTATAAAATTTAATGTTGCTTTCATGTATCTAAGTTGATTTAGCTTCAGATGTGTCTTGGCCAGCAGAACCCAGTTATATCGATCCATCACTATAAAGTTAACTCAGCCTTGCCTTCGTTTCCTCATTTGACTCGCTGCTGGAGGCTATGCTGCAGTGCAGTCAGAGGTTGGCAAGGGTCAGAAATTACAGGCCTTTAACATTCATATGAAATACTGGATTTAAGTCGGTGAAAACAGGAGCACGAGAAAAAGCTGTAAAAAAAATTCACTTGCCTTGCCCTTGTTGAAGTAGTGGAGGATTTTACGACTCAGGTTTTCCTTGCGTTGCCACTCACTCTGACAGGGATAGTGGAGAAAATCCCTTAGGGGCCGGTCCTCCCACTGCAAGAGCTCCCAGTACAGCAGGAGGGTGAAGGCTGCCTCTGTTGTCAAGGGGGTATTTAAAAAAAAATCACAATTACCTTCCATGTAAGAAAAAAACCCCAGAGGATTTAAGTACAATGCACATTTTTGGTCCAGTTTTTGTGAACAGATGTATGACAGAACACGGTCAGCTGCACCTCACATAAGCTCCCCAAAGAATTTTGTGTTTGTTTAAAGGTGGTCAGAGTGCAAGAAGCGTCTGCACACTTAAAACCATTGAACCCAGTTGTGTCATGGCTTAAAGTTTGTGTTTAATTGCTTCTTGTTTTATTTTGTAAAACTTTTTTCTTGTTCAGTAAAGCTGTTGACTGATTCGCTTTCTAGCTTCTTTCTGCCGTGTTATTTTTGGCCAATTTCTTTAGCCTTTTTTCAACAGGAGACTGAAGAACAAACAGGACAGTAGGTAACGACTGAGGAGGAATGACATGCGAGATATGGTTGGGTGGATTCAAATTCATGCGGCTGAACCAAGGGCTCTAGCCTTTAGTATCGGGATCATATGCTGAAGTATATGAATCATTAGTTTCCCAGTTTATATTCCTCCTTTTTGGTTTCTAGTATTCATCATGAATTTTTTACTGTCTTTGAGTTCTAGTTTACTTCTAATCGTGCATGACCTTTGCTAATACTTTCTGAATGCTGTCATTTGCCTGCATCTTACCCTATCTGAAGGCCTCCATGTATATGGCCCTAATGTAGATAAAAAATTTGGTTTTAGGACTGTACCCTGGTCTCTCAGGTATCACACAAGTGAATCCTTGTAGTAAAAGAAAGGTACAAACAGAGAGCTGATAGATGTGGAAACGCATGATGCACAAATTTAATAAACTGGCGGATAGAGGATATTTGATTTTAATACTGAATTAATGTACAGTTGTGGTCGAAAGTTTATATACACTCATCATGGGCATGATGAGTGTAATTGGTAATTTGGGACTTTAATGATTTCTTTTAATTGTTCTTTTTCCAGGGTGGGAAGTATGAACTAACTTTCTTTGGGTTCCTGAGTGTTGGATGGACTCTTTCAGGAGACCAAACAATACCTAGCTATCACTAAACTGCATTTTATGCTGATTATTCTTTTGTGTCCAAAGAAGACTTTTTACACAATGAATGATTAATCTGGTAAACACATAAATTAGCAAATTAACTGATAATAAAAAGAATTAGTAAGCATTCCAGCACTATGAACCCACTGTACCCACTGATCATGCTTTTGAATTGTATCACATTTTTGAAAAGAGAAAGTTTTTTAGATGAACACTGATTCACACAATAACCACATGTGCAATCACAACCATCTTCTGCTGGACACTTAAGTGTTTTGATCATCTTCCCAGCTGTCTGTTGTTTGTTTTGCGTAAGTGACAATGAATAAGATTGAATTCAATTAGTCACATTTGGCTAGCAAATACACGCACACAATAACACCACTGCTGATGATGTGAGTAAAGCTTTACTCAGACTGAGCCACTTACACAGTTACATTATACAACAACTTCCACTGATTTCTGCTTTATGTGACTCCGAGGCAAATTACTGCATCGTAAATGTACTGTAAAACCCCTTCTTTTCCAAATAAAATGGCTAAATGTGATATAAATCTCACATTTACAACATACATAAAAAAGCTGGCTGTACGACCACCGTGCAATAGTTTAGCATCTTAATGTTAAACTAACAGCACATAATTATCTCTATTTTATTTTAGACTATCTATTTAACCGTGGGTGTCATTACACTCGTGTGATATCTCTGTTTTTAGCACACCATTAGATTCTCTATTATCTTCTTTATCTGTAGCCCAACACAGAATCCAGTCAGCTGTAGTGAAGTTTCACCAGTTTGAAGAAGATGATTCCCCAGACTCAAATGCTGAAAGCTGACTCACTGCAGCTACCTGCTGAATAGCAGGCACCCCCCGGCCCTTTATTCTTGCTCATTCTTCTCAGGCAAAAAAGTGTGTGGAGCAAAGCTACTAAGTTTCATGTGCAGAAGTAATAACATCAACCGGTGCATGAATGAGATGTCCATCAATGAGTCGGCACATGTTTGCACTGTCCTGAAGGTGAAGTCAAATTGAATTTCACCAGGAACAGGTCATCTGTGTAGTGTGGTTAAATCTAAGGTGGGACATAAAAAAAGTATTCGCTGACCTATAAACTGTGGGGGTAGTGCTAGCAGGCTAATAACAACAGTCCACAAAGTTGCAAATTATGACTACACAGCAGTAGCATCCTCCCTTCTGCTGCTTGTATCATTGTGCTGCGCAGTCATAAAATAGCAATATAAAAGGTCAGTATCTCAAACTGGCTGGACATAAGAGAGACTCTTTTGTTCTCAACAGTCCAGTTGGACCAAACTCTGCACAGAGCCAAAGATAAAAGGTTACATTTCCTATTCTTTTCTTGCATTTATTTACTTCTTGCCATGTGCCTTCATTAGTAATACCCAGTGAGAGGGGTTGTACGACAAACCCTAAAGGATGCACCATAAAAGTATCCCAGTCACCTGTGAAGTCCTCTGCTTGGAGATGCAGGTCACACAGCTTGTGGATATAACGGATGTACATGTCCTCTTTGTTGACCTCTGATTTGTAGAAGTTCTGATTTTGAAAAAAACAATGACCGGTGAAAATGTGTTGAAAATATTGATTTGTGCTTTTGTAAAATCCTGAATAAAAACTCATAAAACCTCTCACCATAAGATTGACAGAGCCACCAATTTTCTTGTTTTCCATCTCATCTCCTTTCATGCAGTCCCTGCACATATCATGTATTGTTTTCTTATTGCTCTGCAATTTATTATTACAAACCGACATAGTTAGGATGGCAACTAAATATTTGCCCACCTGTAATCTAGTATTCGCTCAACAAGTCTTGTGACTGAGGTGACGAATGAGATTCCTGTTTCTCTCCAGGTCTCCTGCTCAATCTTCTCCAGCAGGCTGCACAGAAAATACAGTAAGGCCTTCTTAATAAAGGTGAGGAGCACAGGAATTCAATAAATATGAATAAATATGTCTGTTAGTCCATTCACCTTGGGTAAGGACCAAACAGTTGGGTCCTCGGGTGACAACAAAACAAAACAAAACAAAAAGCATGTTAGAAGGAAATACTAATAGAGTAGCATTATCCTGAGTATCATTTCACAGGATCACTAAACATGCATTCAGTGCTTACAACAGGCTGAAGAGCTCTCTGTGGTTATCATCGCCTTTCCCATCCGACACCATGCTGTCCAGCTTATCCATCAGCTCTGCCTCCACCTACACATGAACAAACACATTCAGCAAAAGGATGTTATGTGACCAAGAGCAGTTCATTGCTGCAGCAAACAATGGTCATTTCATTGCACAATAATGTCACAATTCTGTCACCTGTTTGAAGTTTCCATTTTTCCTCTGCTCCCAATCCATCATGTCATGAAAAATTGGGATCATAATATTTCGAACCTCAGTCTGAGGTACCAGTGTAACACCGAGGAAGGGGCCCATCATTCCTGGGATGAAGTGCGGCTTGTTGTCACCTGGATTAAAAAGATTCACACAAACTGGCCTATTTGTTTGTACTGGTTTTATGTATGTATAAATTACTGTGCAAAAGTCTTGACCCACCCCTCATTTCTTTATATTTTGCTTCCAATGAACCAGACTTTGATGTAATTTTATGGTAATGTTGAGCAATAGTTCTCCAGGCTTTCTGAAGGTCTTTCAAAGTTTTTCTTTGGACATTGTCTGCTTTTCCACACATGTTCAGACCAGTCCTTGTACTTGATCATTTTCAGAGGAATGCTCTTACAACAACATAACACTCACTGATGAATTATTCAAGCATTAAAAAAAGACCCTGATTCAAGGGATGAACTAATGTTGTGTCTACATGTAACTGACAACTCAACAAAGACTCAATTTTAAGTTCTTGTCAGTTTGACAGGCATAAAATAGTATTTTTATACTAACAAGGTGATTCCCAAAGAGCTATTAGCTGAATATTTGGCATATGATGGCATGATATGATGGAATCAAATTTTAACTTTTTGATTCAAACTGTCTTCAACATTGACAGAAAACACAACAGGTATCATCCCAAATATTGACTTTCAATGTTGTTAGGATTGTACAGACTCAATACATCATTGCACCTATTTTACAATTTATTAGCAAAATAAATAGAAATGAGGAGCGACTCAAGATTTTTGCACAGTAATGTAAATGCTGGTGATTTCCTGAGATACACCATGCAAGGAAAAGTGGGCAGAACAAACCTAATTTTTGCCACATGCTGAAGAGCTCATATGCCATTATAACTCTCATATCTCCGTACCTACAAATAAAACAGTGAAAAGAGATGAAGTGTACAAAATTACATAAATAATTAACATGGTGCCTGGAAGAAACCACGTACAATAAAAACTCAGCACTTTCTTACTTGTCTAGAACTTTCTTTCTCTTAGCAGGGGTTAGTGACTCCAGCTGCAGGCTGGGCTGGTTGATGTACAGCACACTGAGGCTGAAAAAGGAGTTCCACACCTGACATACAAAGAAACATAAACAAAAGTAAATAAGTGCAACACTGCATGACATTTAAATCACACTAGGTAGCTGTTTTGTGGCTTCATGATATAGTGAGCACTAGCTGCTCTTCTGACACACACCTTGAAATCAAAATCTGCGTCCGAGAAGTTCTTGTGCAGCGCCGGAGACAGAAATTGTGTTGTCACTACGATGATACTGCAGAAAGCAAACATTTCACTGTCAGCTTACAAAATGAGCTAGGTGCCAAAAATAGATGAAAAATTTTGCAACACAAGCGTCACCTTCAGAGCAGGATTATCTGAAGACAGCCTGATCTAATGTTTGGCTGTATTCCCTTACCATCTCTGGGAGAAAGACTGCATGACAGAAATGGAAAAAGCAGACTCACTGACTAGTTAGGAGCCGCATGACACTCCAGTCACGGGGGAAGATAGTCAGTTTCATCAGATTGCGAAACACGCAGAAGATCTTCAACAGGAACTCCTGCAGAGGAATATATTAACAAAGTGTATGCAGTTTTAGGATGTAGGAAATAGGCCACTGCAAAAGGCTCGGCTTTGAGAATCCGAGAGTTTCCCACCTTCAGTTCCTCCTTGCTGTGGAAGTTGTTGAGTAGATGGTGAAAATGGATCTCTGTCATCTGTCGGAGCAGAGACAGAAGACAGGAAACATATTCCCCCTGCATGGAAGAACATCACAGATGCAGAAAGGTTAATCAACAACAAAAGAAGAACTAAATCTTACTTATTTGCATTGTCCATCGAAGATGCAGATTGCATGAAAGCTTACCGTTATCTCAGCAGTGCACTGGGGGCATCGTTGTCCTCTGGATGTCTCTACAGAGTGAGATTTGCTCATGATGGACAGAAGAGTCTGAAGCAGCACATCCAGTAAGCTCTCCACCATCATTTCAACCTCCTCCTGAACAGAAGACTCCTGAAACATCAAAGGAGCAAACTGAAGAACACAAAGAACCTAAAAAACAATAGTATGGAGTATGGTAATATGTGTTTAGTATGTACAAAGAACAGCAGACTGTACCATAGAGCTTGTCTTGATTATTGAAAAGATGCTGCCCAGGATCCCAGAACAAATGAGCAGCTCCCTCTGCTGGCGTAGATGCAGGTGGATGTGATGCAAAACCACTGGCAGCAATATACTACGAGATTCTGAGGAAAGAGTAAAGAAATGAAGAAAATAAAGTAAATATGAAACTAAAAAGCAGTGTATGCACACTAGATTAACATTGGCTGAAACTGTAGGACCATGCTGTTTTGTCATCTTCAGAAAAAAACATTATTTTTTTTAAACTTTCAAAACTGTCTCACCGGGGAAGAAGAAGAGGCGACTCTCAACTGTGCGAGCAATAGACTGCAGTTTGACTACATCCATAGACTGGCCAATGTCCACTGTGCTGGGCATGCTCCCTAGGGTGCCCCTGACATATTCAGCTACCTCCTGAACAGTGAACATCTGCAGCAGCTCATCAAAGATATCAGGGAAACTGTTCAATAGTGCTGCCTTGAGGGGAAACAAAGACAAAGAGATGCATTTTGTAGAATACATATGGAACAAAATCCCAGTTCCACAGATGCTACAAATACATTACAAATGATAACATAAATTAATGAAAATGCCTTTTTCTCTGTGAAACACACACAAAAGAAAAACCCCAGATTAAGCCAGATATTACTCCTAAAGGAGCTCAGCAAATATATTAATATATAAACACAGTTAGTTATTTTTATTTACTCTCAAATAAGTATAAATTGTAAGATCTGGGGTTGTGGTTGCACAGCATCTGCTGCATTGTGGAATAAACACAAGGGGGCGCTGTAACTTACTGATAAAGATGGGAGCCCAGGAGCATGAACACAGAGAGGCATGCAGCTGATCAAACCCCTAGACTGTCCAAAATCAAGTCAAGGATGGCTCAGCAGTGGTAGTGAAGGATTGAAGCATCAATCACAGAACACACACAATAAAAGAAAATGCAACAAGTCACAGGAATAAAAGAAGTTAACAGACAAAAATCAAGCAATGAAATATGAATCCAAACTAAGAGGATGAATAAAACTGAAAATTAAAAAAAAAACATGTATAACAAAAGATAAAAATGGCCTACGAGCAGGTGACATAGAGGGGATTTTCAGAGCAGCAGAAAGTGAAAAGATTGTCCTGAGTTGTGAGCTGTCTGACCTGTGTGAACACAAGATTCTCGGAGCTGCGGCTGTCCAGACTCAGGACAAAGCGGATCGACTGGAAGAGCTCCTGGATACTTGCTCTGAACTGCTCCTCCTCCATCCCGCAGGTGGCTCTTGAGTATAGGATACGAGACTGGACGATGAACTTGAACAGATACTCTAATGCCTGAGGTGATTGGTGGAAAGATGAAGACACAGGGTCAGCTGACATGCACTTCATCAGTTTCCAAACAAAGAACAAAACCTGACCAATGAATCAGTTTAATATTAAAAATCAATAAATAAAAGAAATGCTTCTAATCAGGCCCTGTGATAAAATATCTCTTTAAGAGATTTAATCACAAAGGAAATTTAAAGAGTACTGCACTCTATATGTTGACATGTGCAGAGTTTTTGAGGATTTCCTTTCATTAGCTTTCTCTCAGAAGGACATCCGCTTCCTGAGGCCACATATGGTGTCAAATTATTTCTTATCAGCACATCTGTCTGACCATTTCTTCATGCCATGCTAATTAATCACTGCAGAATGATGCACAGAAGATCCAGAGGGAAGTGAGTGTTATACTTTACCCTCATGGCTTCCTGTATGTGGTCCTGTCGGACAACCTCGGCTGAACGGTCCATGTACCACTTTAAACATCGAATCAGCTCTCTGCAGACAAATTGTCTCAAAATAAGACACTTTCCACATAACCAGAATCTGATTTTCATGTTTGTTCAGGCTACAAACTAACTCAAAAGATTTTGGTAAATATTGTTATACTTGTATGCCAAAGCTCCTGCAAAGTGGTTTTGAATGTAGGAGTCCATGACGGGTCTGAAGTGGTAGAAACGGCTGTCCCTGAGCAGGTTAATGATGAACACCTGAGCACACAAATATACAGGCGTTATAAAACATTCCTTCTACTTAAAAGTCACAATACAGATTTTATTTGTCTTACCAAAGACTGGAAAACCAGCGGTCCGTATTTATCAGTGTTGTCATCTAAAAGACAGAAGAGCGTATCCAGGACATCTCGCAAGAACTGCGAAGAAAAACAAAAAACAAAGAGCACGTCTCAAAACAAGCATCGCATTAAAGGCCTTACTGCTAACTAAAATAGAAACAAGGGAAAAAGAAAAAAGGATAGCCCCGTCAATGTCAATAAATGGCAATAAAACCTTCTTGTTTTTTTTTATTTCTGAGATGGTAGTGTGATGGATCAACAGATCTAAACAGTTTTTCTAAGTACTACAAAAACCCGTGCATTTATTTTGAATACAAAAATGTGAACGGTTTCTAGCTGTGAAAGTTTACTACTTAACCACAACACCATAAAATCTGGTAAATAAACAAAATATAATTGTAATAGGATAATAAAACAATAACCCTCACACTTTATTTATATCCTTTATTTCTCAAACTAAAAACTGAAGATCAATATTTGTATAAGGTTCACTAATTGAAGCTTACTACAACCCACAGTTACACAGAAGGTGAATATTCTTCACACCCTTCTCATCATTACAGAAATAATGTGATGACAGCAACCTTGACAATCTCCTCTCCACTGATCTGACGTAGTCGACCGAGGATGTCCAACACTCTGTCTGGATGTGCCTTCCAGTTAAGAAGAGCCAGAAGATCCACTGAAAACAGGAAGAAGTCAGAATAAGCTGAAGTGAATAGCAAGCCACAGGGACGAGTAGCATGTGGGCATGTGGTAAATTACCATTTTGTGTTAGTTTGGTGGAGCAGAGTATTGTGGAGACCCAGAAGGTTTCTTTGGGGCTTCTCTGGAAGGGCAGATTAGTGGGCAGGTTGGGACAGCTGTTGAAGTCCTCCTTACAGCAGGGTAGGCTCAGGTACAGGCCCTGATTACTGAAGGTGGCGTTTTCATCACACTAGAGGATGGAAATGGGACGGTGAGAGTTGGAGACACACATGTGGAGAGTTAATATTTAATGAAAGAATACTGCTGCACAAAAAGCTGCAGTTCTAGTCAATTACTGGGTGATTATAGCTGTGGGTTTTTGGCAGCTGTTGCTCAGGAAGTTGAACGGGTTTTACACTAAACATAAGGTACCCAGCTCCTCCAGCTTACATGTCCTTGTGTCCTTGGGCAAGGTACCAAACCCCCAAACTGCTCCAGATTTAGCCATCAGAGCACGTGCATATTAGGAGAAGCCCTGCATGTATAGCATAAAAAGCTCTATGTGAAAGTGGCTTGTATGCGTATTTACTATCAAACATCAATAAAGAAACCAGGCAACTGCCACACTTGACCTGGGTGTTCTTCTCACCTTTTTATTTATATGTTAATGTGCTAAATACACATGCTGATCACATATCAAAATCTGTTGGTATGTTAAGCAGCTAACAGGGATGAGATATTAACTTTCCCCGTGTGTATGAGTCACTTTCTACAGCTGCTGCAGAGCACCACGGGTCTGCACCATCTTACCTTGTATACATACAGCTCATGGCTCTCATCTGAGAGTGTGGTCCCATCTTCTCTCATCAGAGGAGTGAAGGCAAAACCAAAAAGTTTTTTCTCCCCTTTGTCTTTAGCTGAAAGGAAACACATCATAATACCCTAAATCATATACTCAACTACGCTGCATAAACCTTACATACTGCAAGCAATCATCCAAATAAACTTGTGCACTGCCACCGGGTTGCATTACTGACTCACTGGAGCAGTGTCTGAATTCAAATCGTAGGTGGGAGCCTCTGAAGCGATCTATAGGAATGGGCAGCTTGACCATCTCACTCCAGCGAGGACTGTTGTTGTGATACAGGACAAATGAGCGATATTCAGAGGTGTTAGGCTCTCCACTGCCTAAACTGATGCAATCCTGCAAAGAAAAGAATGCATGAGAGGAAGGTTAGACTTGCTGTTATTCATATACTGATGACATGGCACGTATTAACTCATGTGCACATGCGTCATACTTTGAGTGTGTCGCCGTCGGCATAGAGCACATAGAGCGTGACTTCGATGTTCTTCTGGACACTTTTGCCACCCCTCTCAAACTCCCCCCGCTCCAGGGTCAGATACAGGTCATTGCGTGTGTCACCTAGGAAAATTAAACAATCAAAATTTTACTTAGGGGGAAATTATTTCACAAATTTTTCAGAGAGAACACTGCTGTTCATGAGAGAAAAAAATTATGAGGCTTTTTGTGGCTCCTGAGGGAGTTTCACAAAATATGATTGCCTCAAGTGAGATCACTCTGAGGTCAGCTGAGTCTGAAAAAATAATCTGGAAGTGTGGAGTTGGGAAACAATTAATCTGCATTAGGACAGCGAAGACATCTCTGAAATTCCCTGACTCCGACAACAACCATGTCTCTAGCCATGTTCATGTGAGCCTCTGCTCTACAGAAGAACTGTGAGTGGTCAAGATAAATTAAGCTTCCATGTGGACTCAAAAGTGCACTACATGTCACTGTTCTTTTCGATGCAAAAGGACCCGCTGAGTTGCAATACACCAGCTCATGACTGCCTCAGCACCTTTTGTAAGGTCAGTGTTTAATGGAATAAATATCAGTGGCAACAGTGGAGGCAGATATTGCAGTTATTTATAAAATCAGATTATAGTTATTTATATCCAAGTCATTTCCTTGGGGACAGATGACTCACAAGGAGTGATATTGGGAGGTATTTCAGGCTAACTGGAAATAAGCTGGAGAGGGGAGGAGGGGACAGGATTATACATTCTCAGTAGACACAAAGCACTGCAATGTCAGCTGATGAAATATTCCGAAATAAACACTTCTTTCTTTTCTCTTTCTTTGAGTTATCTTTAAAGACTTCTGCTCTTTAAAATCTGCTCTGCACCTGACCTACATGCTAATCTCATGCAGAGAGAACAAAGAACTGAGAGTCTACAAAATAGTAGTGGAAAAAGTACTCTGTCATAACTGGTCATTTATTTATTTAACAATAATCCAACTATAATTAAAAGTTGTCAATTTTAACATTACTTAAATGAAGGGAACATAAGCTAAATGTAGTTGGTATAAAAGTAATTTTTTCTTGCAAAAAAAAAAATTGTGTGTGTGTGTACCGTTTGAAATACTATATACACTTTATTAAGTAGACTTACTAGTGCCAGATTGGACCCCTTTTGCTTTCAGAACTGCCTAAATTCTCCATGGCACAGATTCAGCAAGGTGCCAGACACATTCCTCAGAGATTTTGGTCCATAGTGACATCATAGCCTCACACAGTTGCAGTTTTGTTGATGTGAATCTCCCATTCCACCACATTTCAAAGATGCTTTACTGGGTTGAGCTCTGGTGATTATTGAGGCCATTTGAGTACAGTGAACTCATTGTCATGTTCAATAAAACAGTTTGAGATGACTGATGCTTTGTGACATGGCGCATTATCCTGCTGGAAGCAGTCAAGAGAAGATAGGCTGCACTGTGGTGATGAAGGGATGAACATGGTCAACAACAATACTCAGGTAGGAGGTGTTTAAATGATGCTCAGCTGTTACTAAGGGACCCAAAGTGTGCCAAGAAAATATCCCCCACACCATTACATCACCACCAGCCTGAACTGTTGATACAAAGCATGATGGATCCATGCTTTCATGCTGTTTAGGCCACAATAAATCAGCACTTTCTGAAACACACAGACCAGTCCACTTGGCACCAACAACCATGTTCAAAGTCACTTTCTTCCCCTTTCTGATGCTCAGTTTGAACTTCAGCAGGTCACAGACTTTCTACACTTTGTGCAAATTCTGTGTTTTTATAAGTTTTCACAATATTTTAAATGTAAAATCCTGATAAGTAGTACAGTCATTAATATGTCAGCTAAACCACCTACAGCTGTCAGATAAATGAAGTGCAGTAAAAAGTAAATGGCATGTGTGGGTACAAAGCAGTAGCAAATGGAAATGTTCTACTTTAGTACACGTAACTTAGTATAGTACGAGGGTAAATGTACTTATTTTCCACTACTACAACATACAGATTCAGATGCTGTGAAACCAACATATATGCCATTTCTTCAGTACCTGAGCCAGGACTGTTGACACCAATACATCTTTCTATTACTGTTTCCTGTTTTGTCTTATTAAAGCCTCTCTATCCTTCTTGACCTGCCCTTTTCCTTCATTTGATCCCTCTTAACTATGATCCATGACCTTTGTCATTTTTTATTGTATCCAAGCCCTCTGGCCTCTGGTTTCCACCTTCTCTCTGAGGCTACACCCACACTAATATGTTTTTTGATCTCCATCCAGGCGAGCATTGTACAGGTTCAGAAATAATTTCCATCTGTTATAACATGCCTATAAACTGAGCAGCATGATCATTCACATATATTGGCATCCAAAGCAGAGGGTTGGTTGCTTCTATACTACAGAAAAAGAACAGCAACAGCAAAAAGTAAAACTGGAGATGAATGATGAGGTCGAACTGTTCCTGTATATAAGGTAGAGACAAAGCGTTGGAAAACAAAGCTTATCCATAGCTGAAGAAAGACAGGGCAAGAAATATTCCATATCTGCCTGATCAGAGGATTTTTCAAAATAAAACTGGGAAACAAAAATCTCACTTTTTGGTGTCCTAATATGCTTTAACACAGTTAAAGCTGATATGTTTTAACATAAATATAAAGGCGTGGTTGTACACTGAACCTCTCTGTGTCCATTGTAACTGCTTATTCTTTAACTTCTTACCTGGCAAGATGACATCTGGGAAACCCAGTTTGCGTGTGAGTGCCAAGGCCCTGCTGAACACAGCCTGGTTCTCCCTTCTGATCTGCTCCAGCTCACCTCGCAGCAGCTGCAGGGAAATGATGAGGCCTGGAGGCAAGGGCAAAGGGATCGTGGGCATAAATGAATGCGTGTAAATTGGGAAAAGGGCAAATGAAGAGGTGTGGGGTTGTGGGTGGAAATCAGAATTGAATAAAAGACAGCAGAGGGACAAAAAAGAAGAGCGATGCAAGAAGGGAGGGACAATAGGGTATTTAAAGGACATTAGTCAGAATGTGGGGGAGGAGAAGACAGATAGAAGAGTGAATGGAGAGACGTGATCAGAGCCAGAACATAGGAAGGGAGGGGAAATTATGTTCTGGAATTACACAAAGAATTGAGGGAAAATATGGGTTCTGCACAAATCTGGGGCCGTAGTATTGTGAGATTTGAGTCTTAAATAACCTATGAGATACTCACAGGAAGAGCTGTAACAGTGAATTATGAAAGCTCATCCTTACAGTCTCTCCAGTTTTCAATATTTCACAAAGCAAGACTGTTTAACAAGATACAAGGCATTCTTTTCAAAGTAGCCAGAGCCTGTTTATGATAGACAGCGAAGTAGTGGAAAGCTTTTCTGTGATCTGAATCAAAAGTTTTGAAACATCTGGTTTAAAGAGGCATCTGGTTTAAAGAGGAATAGGACAGCCAGCTTGTTATGAGCACCCAGTTATAAAGCCAAAATCTGTGATGGTATGGGGGTACATTAGTGCACACTGAATGGCTATCTCACACATCTGTGAAGGCACCATTAGTGCTGAACAGTATAGACAGGTTTTAGATCCAGTTGACACTGTTAAGGAAAGACAATGGCAAAATACATTCTTCTGCACAGTAAAAGATTCCAGGTGTTAAACTGGCCTGCTTGCAGCAGTTGACCTGTTAAATATTGTAAACATCTGAAGGATCAAGAATCAAAAATGAAATGAAAAAAGAATGTGCTGTTGGCTTTAAGCTGGCTTTAAAAAAATTAATTTTCTGTGTGTTTACTATTTTTAATTAAATATAGCATGTTCTGTCATTATTTACAGCCAAGATAGAATTCCAGCTATTTCTGAAATAAGGCTGTATTTGTTTTTGAATAATCCAGTGAATTGGAGCAATAGTTCCCCCATTCACCCTCCCCACTACCATCACCATCCCCCATCTCTCCCAGCCTGCCTACTTAATTAAGCAAATGTGTGAAAAAAGAAGAATAATTCTAACAGTTCAGAGATGTGCAGAAACAAGATATTTACCGTAGTTGGTGCTGGGGGCTGAGTACTTGGTGTTGGACTTGCGGATGATGTTCTCATGTATCTGGTACCATTCATTCTCATTGTTACATCTGGAGAGAAAGACAGTTTGGTAGGGCTGTTAACAACATACCCATTAGAGGGTCCAGATGGAGGGTTCAGGATTGTGTGTACGGGGACTACACGAACAGCATGAGTCCCAGAGCCGATTTCCTCCTGGAGAAAAGGTAGCAGCAGGGGGAGGTGCTATCAAGCAGCACATTAGCAGAAATGCACGGCGAGCTAAGCAAACCTGACAGTCAGCTCTCTACCAGCCTTTTTCATTACTGTGGGCCCGAAGGCCCCTGGGAAAGGCATGGGGAAATGCACATACTGGAGCGATATAAGAGCCGACAGTTTGGAAGCAGCTCAGCACTGAATCACTGCTTCCTTTTTAAAGGGAAGGGATCTTTGTGTCCACAGAGAAATCCAATAAAAATGACGGTTTTTCTATTCGAGAAATCTTCATTTCACACTGAGCTATATGGTACTTCACAAGAAAAATAGAATGTAACTGGATGGCAAAGCGTAAAGATGATCTTAGGGCAGTAGTGGACTCAGAGAAGGAGAGTGCAGACACAAGGAGACATCTAGCTGTTGACTGACAAGAAAATATGCTGAGCTTGGCGTTATTTTTGCTTTGTCCTCTAACTTTGCTCAATTATCTATGTGTCATCTCTCTCGGTCTCTTCCCTTCTCCTTCTCTGTGTCTCCTTCCGTCGCTGGGCTGGCTGGTGTACAGGAGTGTCTTTCTGTGGCAAAGCCTAACAGAAACAGCCAGATTCACAACATGCCAAGTGCCCTATCTCAGGCCCAGGGTGAGAAGCTATTGATTTTCCAGAGGACGCTTCATTATCATTCTGGTCAAAACACACCAAGCATCAGCACTAGGTTGTCATGCTCAACATTTCTATACCACTGCATAGACTGCATAGAGAATTAGAAGATGAAGAAGCAGAAAAAGGAGAATAGCTTGGGTGGTATATTTACGTATAAACTTTGAGCACGAAGTCCTTCTCCTCTTTGAGGTCGGTAATGGTGTGGAAAACATCGCTCATGGCAAGTACAGCGCAGCCATAAGGTCGCCTATACTGCACATGTGGTGGGCCTTTCTTTGAGTCATTCAGCAGCATACGACCTGTAAACAAAAAGAGAAATTATGTGCCAAGAAGAAATACAGAAGAATTACAATCATGAATAAGAGATTTTCATACACTGTACTTTGCACCTACCAGTTCTTATAACATGTGCAACAATGTACAGGTCTCTCTTCAAGTCTTTGCTGCTTAGGTCCTATAGAGAAATGGGAAGACAGATGTTAACAGATTCAAGAAAGAGTTTTAAAAAAACCAAAAAAAAACAAACAATGTAATATTTGCATTCACGTCAAGAAAAAATATCTTACCGTGAAGAGAGCACACAGGCGATCAACCTTCTCTGGATTCTTTGGTCCTCCATTTTTGTTAAGTTTCACCATGAACTTTTCACTGCAATCAAAGCCAGATCACAGTTTCAGTGTCTGTCAACCACAGAATGCCTCAATCTGCTGGACAGGGATTGTGTGTAGATGTGTATGTGTGTTTGTCCCTCTGCCCTTGAATGGATACAGTTTGCACAATACTTTAGGCCCATTCAAGGCTGTTATGTGCGCACTGAGACTCCTCAGTATACCTGATCTGTTTGGCCTCGCGACTGTCGTACAGAGAAAAGAAGACATCTGCATCCTCGCTGATGCTGTTGTAAGTGAAGCTCTTCAGGTTGATGAAGAGGTGGTGCGACACAGGGACGCGGCAACCGTCGCCATGGCGCTGTCTTATGCTGTCACCCTGGGAACAAAAAAGAAAGTGACCACTCGCAAGACCACACTGTGAGTAAGGCCAACTACTTGCCACTCAGAATACAGATATGTTTACTAAACAGATCAATGGAATTATTGAAACTGTTGAATAATTCATATATGCTTTACAGTGTGTTGTAAGAACCTCTATTTATAGCATAGTCAGCAGACATAAAGGCTGTCATCCAAATTAGGATGTGAAAGATAAGCAGAATAATGGAAAACTGGTGGCTTTGCTATGAGGGGCTAAAGGGAAAGTGTAGTATCCTATATATATTTTTTTAAAAAAAAATTTTTTTTTTTACTTTACATTATAAAGCACCTTGAGATGACTGTTGTGATTTGGTGCTATATAAATAAAATTTAATTGAATTAAGCAATAAAACAAAGCAGCTTTCAAATGTATTTGCGAATGCACAAAATCCACGTAGTTTATAAGACCTCTGAAATTCAGAAATGAACAAATTATCTTGTTTATTTGATATGTATAAAAGCTGAAGTGTGCTAAAAAGAAGACACTGTGCTTTTACTGGACTAATAACAGTTTATGTCATGTATATCTTTATAGTTAATGCTGTAGTTTCAGTCTACTTGGGCCTAAATGTCAGACACCAGACATTATTGTGCAACTAAATGCAACCTGTCGTTAAAGTACTGCTTACACACAAGAACAAGTCAAGGCACAAAATAGCTATGATATGGCCTACCGCACCATTTGTGCATGCACTGGGACATATGTGATCCCAGTGGGAACCAGTCCTCACACCCTGACAGTGTTGGTGTCAGTTGGTGTCAGGTTCTCACCAGTATTATAGGCACCCAACACCAAAGAGTCTAATTGTGATAGCCTTAGTGCCAGAGCAGTGCCCTGACTTCAGGATACCCATTTGGTGGTTGTAAAAAAAAATGAAAAATTACATTTAATGAGAGAGGTATGAGTTCATGAACAAACTCTATTGAAACAACCATACCTGGTTTGTGCTTTGCTGACCACAGTGTCTGCTGGATACATGCTAAAAAAGTTCAAAGGAAAAGATGTCAGATCAGTGAGTCCAGTTTTTTTCATCCCACACAGCTTTGAACTTATTTACCTTACAGGAGCTTCAGACAAACACCACATGAGCGATGCCTTCGTTGATGCTTCAAATCTGACAAAATTTCACCTACGTACATTGCAGAGTGGCTACGCTAGTGTTCCTGCAGCGCTAAAAGAAGCCCACATGAGGCAAAACGTGAGCATGTGGGAGAGAAGAGGACAAAGCCAGTATTGCCCACACACCCCCTTCTCTGCTCAGCAGCCTAAAAGAACTCCTCTACTCCCATACCTCAGGAGGTGCCAAGGCCTTGTGCCCTGCCAAAGACAAGCTCACTTTCATCGACAGAGTCAGGAGGCTTTTTGGCAAGGAAGACCTGCACTGTTGTTTCTGGACAGAGCATTTAGTGCACAAACATTCTGCGTGCAAAGCTGAGAAACATGGCAAGGGGATAATAGGAGGCTGCAGGGCAGTTGGAGAGTGATTTCATCAGCATATGGTGCTTCAGCCACTAAAAGAAAGGATCTCCCTCCTAGAAAACTGTCTGCAGCAGCATTACATTAGATTTTGTAACATCTGTGCTGTAATCACATATTTCTAAAATTGGATCTGCTTCAGCAAAGTCTCCTCTTTGTGTATAGGTTTGGAAGTCCCACATCACTACAGCTAAAGTACATTTGAGACATAACTTATTTATGGAAATGTGTCTCTAGTCTGGTCCTTGGCTTAAAGCAAGCAAGATTTAAACCTGTAATTTATTTTTAAAAATAACAATTAAATATTAATTTGTATGTACTGTACTTTGCCACAGCCTCACCTGGGCCTGTCACTTTGCATTATGTATGCATTACTAGCTAGCAATCACACTGGCGAGAGTCACGTGCATATAAAATAAAGTGACACACTCAATATGGCTGTAAGATAAGCATAAAGAAGAAGTCACATGATGCAGCTCCAACAGCTGAATCCGGCACTCTCTTGTGAGTCACCTTGTTATGGATGATTTGATAATCGGTACATTCGCACGTCACTTCAACAACACAATTCTATATGGAAAAGAGTGTAAGTTATGCCTACACATATGGTTTATACATGCTGCAGGGACATGTTTAATTGCATTCCAAAGAATACAAATTCACTTCACTAAGTTTTCTATTTAATAATTTAGAGGGATGTGTTTGTACACCATGAATTGGTTCAACAATATTTCCAGCCAACATACCAGTTTGTATAGCTCTGATACGCTGATCTGATCTGGATCCACCATTTCAAACTCTTTTCTGGGAACAAGGTCTAAGCCAAGGTGTCTGGTGAAAGAGGGATTTGGTTTTTTTTTGGGGGGGGGGGTAAAGAAAAAGAGAAGGGGGGAAAAAGACATGACAGCTTTTAGCAAAACTGAATCAAACATGTAAACCTTTCTCACTCTTTCTCACAACCCTGAAAAAAATTATAGGAATGTGTTCCTGTGTCATATCACCACAATAAAATCTTCTAACATTCCTCAATAACAGTGGTTCTGAAAATCCTCCTGGCATGAGCCACTTCAGAAGTCGAAAACCGTGTGCAACACTTACTCCACAATTTTCATCAAGTTGAAATTTATCTGAAATTTAGCATAATAATGGTGAGCATAATACCAGCTAAAACTCATTTATAAATCCAAACAAAACCTACTCAGGAACAACAAATAGCAATTGCTATAAAATCAAAAATCATGATTTGTTACATATTTAGTAGCTAATTTTCCTCAAGTGAATCTTGGCATATTGATTTTATATATATATATATATATATATATATATATATATATATATATATATATATATATCACGTGAGAACAATACTTTCCTCAGCTATCTAATGTATTTATATGTATGTAAACAGAAATACACACACAAAAAAACTTTTCTTAACCAGTGTAACCTACTTAAACTGCATACTGTGTACAGTTTGGTGTAGCACCCACACAGGATTACAAATTCACACAGATAGGTTGTTTTTTTAAGGGCTACACCATCATCCAGCAGACAATATTAGATTATTTTATTCCAACAGCTCTGTAAGACATTTCTGGCATCCCTGGAAACTCATAGTAGAATGAGGATTTATGGGTTTGAATGGTACTTAACCACTCAACATGAGTTTGTGTAGTAACCCACTAAAGGGGTTAAGAACAGTACTGGAGTAATTGTACTCCGTTGCCAGGTACAATTGTCTCATGCTGTTGTATCTCATACTGTAACTCTTGACTTAAGCAAAATTGTGCAGCCTCAAATCATGGAGCACTATCTGTACTGCTATGATCTTTTAACCATGAAATTAGATCACTACAGCTCGTGGATCAGCATGCACTACACAGAACTGACCTCAACATGCATGATAAACGACTCCATACTTTTGAGTGTTACTGAGAGTTTTTATATTTTATTCCAAGCATGATATGCACAAATATTGACCAAATAAGTCGTTTAAAGTGAATTTTATATCCAGAAATCTCTAAATCTGTTTTTAAACTAACAGATGTTCCCTCCACCTAGAGCTCTTCCTCAGCTGAGCTGAAGCCCTCGCATCATTATTTCTGTTATGGTTGTCTGTCACGGCTCTGTTGGAAGGGGTTTGAAGCTGGCAACAGTAAGAATATGGCTTTACAGTTTTTCCAGGAGGATTTGCATTGACTTTAAGCTGCTTCAGATTCACTCATCTGCTAAATGACCATAAAATTACATCACAGCAATGCTCTTACACACCCACTCATAAACTGTGGCAGATCTCTTCAGTGCCTTTTTTTTTTAATTCTTTGGTGGCCAGTAGTTTGAAAGAAATGTATACTTTATAGCATGCCTTCACTTACCCACTCTCTTAATCGCAATACAGTAAGTGCAAGCGTTACTTACTCATTGCCCCAGTCAAGCCGTACGGTGATGTGCCGCTTGATCTCACGCGTCTGGTCCTGGGCGAGGTGACCCTGGATCAGCTGCCGACGCAAGTCAATGAGCTCATTCATCACATGGCGCAGCTTATGGAATAGATCCACCTTGTGTTTCTGTTGAGAAAAAGGCAAAAAAAAACTTTAGGTTTGGACATGGGATCTGCTCCTACTGCAGCATTTACACAAACTCACCAAGAAAAATAAGTCTATTTTGATGGGTCTAAAAGAAGAATTCAGTGATTTTGTTTTGCATTCAGTTCAATCAAGACAAAATCATGCTTTGAATCCAACCTTCTGACAACGCGTGCATGCTGCAGAACAATATGTGTTGCAACTGAGTTTCAAGCCCACTGGTTTTGTTAACGAAATGAAAAAAATACATTTTCCTTACAAGTCTGCTTTTACCTCATCACAGTATTGAATTTCATCACCATCTCAGACCAAGAACAACAGTTTTAATTTAGGCATTCTCTGTTCTCCCTAATGGTATGACAAGCGCACATAACCACCCAGGTTTGTTTACATAAATGCAAAGATTAAATGCTACTACAATGCCAATATAAATTTAATGAGGATAAACACTACATGCTTTCAAAGGCTGGTAGCTGCTAAAAACAAAGATTTTTGTCAGGGTTGATGAGCCCTTTCAGACCGCTATTCTGCAGGACTAATTACAAACATTATAACAGATACACAGTTATGCTTAGCCCATTGCTCCCTGAAGTAATACCATGAATTCTAATTGGCAACAATAAGGTGAAATGTATCAACATCCAGCCAGTGCCGCATCCTACAGGGGGTGAGCACCAAAACCAGCACTGTTAAATCACGGCTTCATATTAGTCGAGCTTCAGAGCAAGTTACATCACCACTCCAATGCCGGAGGCTGCTTAGTTGCTCAGAGCATGAGCAGTCCTCAGTGAGAGGTTATGTAAAAACTCGCTGCCTGCTCTGCAACATAGCCACTCAGCTCCAAACTCAAAACCCTACCAACCACTTCTGCCTGCCCCCCTCAACACTTAGCAGGATTAAGGTTGCTTTAGGTTTCCAGTAATCACTTTTGCCCAGCAAAGTAAAGGCTGAGTGATGGTGGTGGATCTTAAGAAACGGTGAGAGGCAAGCCAAGATCAATAAATGGCAGAATGACACAGCATGAAATTGCATACGACAGGTCTGTAGGCCATTATCTGTGTCCAACCACCATTTCTGTTCCTACATAGATAGTACAAGAAAATACAGGGTGACAGTCAGAACGACATGAAGTGGAGAAATATCTTAAGGAGATGTCACTGGACTATATTTCAACCAATTCACCACTCCCGCTGGCAAACCTTTTTATACCAGGTGTTACACTGTGAGCAGGAATGAAAAGATTATTCCATCAAACCATTTAGAAGAATGCAAATGAAGCAACAATGGATGCATTGTCTTTGCAAAAGCTGTTTTGTCAAATCTCTTGGAGATCTTAGTAATCTCAGATCCACTATTTACTGCTTGGTGACTTATTTTGATATAAGCACTATGTACTGAAATGTACTGCGACTGACCACATAGAGCTGCTTCCACAAAACGCCCCATTCCTGCAGTGTGGAGGTGGTCTCTGTGATAATAGGGTCCTCAAGGGGTACCACCGTCTCGCACAGCCTGCAGTGGAAAAACACAAGCATGAAAGTCAGATCAATCCCTAAAGCATCAATACCACTGTTCTAAAAAAAATATTCACACTACAAAATATGAAGACTCTTCTTAAAGTTGCAGGGTTTGTCTCTTTAGTTCAGAAAGTGTACATGATGAAAATTTGCTTTTCGGCATGAAACTGTATTGAGTAAAAAGAGTAGAAAGATAATATGCCCACTTTTAATTCTAAGATTTATATATCTGAATATAATAAAAATTTATCTAGTCCTTACAAGGTCTTAGAATTAGGCAAATACAACAACACAAGGCATATTATGTTATGTCATTATTTATTTATCAAAAATTAAACCAAAACACCACACCACATGATTCAGTAGCTTGCTTCCAGTTTTAGCAGAAACTGGAAGTCATTTCTATATGACTATAGCCACAGCGTTGTGGAGGAACTTTGTCCCACTGTGCTTTACAATATTGCTTCTGTTCACTGTGGTTTGCAGGCATTCATTTAGTCACAGCTCTCTTAAGGTCCCGCCACAGCATTTCAATCAGACTTAGGCCCAGACTTTGACTGGGCCACTGCAGCACCTTGATTCTTTTCTTTTTCATTCATTCTGTTGTACATTTGCCACTGTGCTTGGGATCATTGTCCCATTTGCATGATCCAATTTCAGCCAAGCTTTAACTGTTAGATAGATGATCTCACATTTGACTGTAGAATACACTGGTATACAGAGGAGTTCATGGTCGACTCAATGACTGCAAGGTTTTCATTTCCTGTGGCTGCAAAATTAACCAAAATCCTCAGCCCTCCACCACTGTGCTGATAGTTCATATGAGGTGCTGATACGCTGTGTTTAGTTTTCTCCAAAAGTGGCACTGTGCAATATAGCCAAACATCTCCACTCAGCTATGCAGAGGGCATTGTCCCAGAAGCCTTATAGTTTGTTCAGATGCAACTTTGCAAACCTAAGCCATACTGCCATGTTCTTTATAGACAGAAGATGCTTTCTCCTGGCAGCTCTTCCAAATAAGCCATACTTCTTTAGCCTTTTTCTGATCGTATTGTCATGAACTTTAACATTTAACATGCTAACTGAGGCCTATAGAGTCTGAAGGGTTTTTATGCAATGTAATATGCCATGCTTCACAGTTCATCTGAGGTTGTATCTACCTACTTTTAAGACCTGCTAAAGGAGCAGATGATTTTTTTTAGCATGTCCTTATATGTAAAACCTTAGAATTCAAAGAAGGTGGACTTTCTTTTACCATGACTGTACATATGGTAAATGATTATATATATTCCAAAGTAGGTTGCTTATAATGTATTCAAATGACATATAGTATTTCTGTTATAAATTATTGGCTTTTAATGATAAATTTCTGTATCAGTATAGATACTGGAGATACAGTCATGTAACTGTTTCAACAAGGAATTGTGTGATTATTCTCTCGATGGAGTTAGGAAACAGAGTGGAGCTCTCCACTAAAATCCACAACACACATCCTTTCTGTGTTAACACATTCATGGGGAATTATTAAAGCAAAGGTTAGATCGCTTGTGGCCCTTTGCTTGTGAAGCTAAGGCTTATACTGCAAAGAATTAACTTTTATACTGTATAACATTTTTGGAACAATGCAGGCATCTCAATCCATTGCACAGTGAGTGGGGGTGATTTTCTGTGGCGGGGGTGCTTTGGGAGAACTACACAGATGCAGTAGGTGTGTCAGCTCATTAACTCCATGAGACAGCAAAGCAGATTTCTCAAACTGCAGCTCCTGGAGTGAGGAAGTATAATAATGTCAATTTTGAAGTCTGCAGTTTTAATTGTTTGAGTGAAAATGAGAGCTCTCCTGCAATATGGTAACTCAAATGGAGGATGGTGATATAAGAGCTACAGCCTTCAATTCAATTCAACTCAATTCAATTTTATTTATATAGAGCCAAATCACAACAACAGTCGCCCCAAGGTGCTTTATATTGTAAGGTAAAGACCATTCAATAATAGAGAGAATAGTCCAGATAAATAGCCTGTTTCTGTCTGTTCCATTCTAGCCTTGTACACCCATGGCCAACTACTGTTACAAGATGCATGTAGAGGACTGCAGTGTGTGTGTGTGTGTGTGTGTGTGTGTGTGTGTGTGTGTGTGTGTGTGCATGTGTGGTGTGTGTGTGTGTGTGTGTGTGTGTGTGTGTGTGTGTGTGAGCGTGCATGTCAGCAGCTGTCAGGTGACAATTCTCCTGACGATGGGATTGTCACTAATCAGTGGTGAAGCAAAATTACATGGCAAAGGAGGGAGGGATCTACATCCACTGACATTGATCAGTTGATTAATCAGTATCACGCTGGCTGTGTAATGAAAGAAAGAATCAACTCGAACAGAGCCAATAGGTCTGACCAGTAAAAACAAACATATCACCCTTTCGTCATCCTACAGTTTGTCTCAATAAAGGTTTGATGGTGATGATCTGTAGACAAACACTGCTGCTGATTCTGTACATAATACTGTAGGTCTTCTGTATTTCAAACAGCACTCTCCCTCCTAAATTAAACTCTCAGTACTGCAAAAAATGTAACTTTATTTGCTGACTTAAATAGTTTGTTTAAAGTAAATTACACATAACGACATTTTTTTAGGTGAAATGTGTTCCTTCACCCTAATCTTAGTGAAGCTGTTGGGATTGGCTGACACTGGTAGAAGGGCTTGGCAATACAGATCTACCTGTCAGTCTCTGTCATGTATACCTTTAGAAATGCTCCACAATAGGTTGAGAGAGAGAGTAAAAGAAAAAACCATAATGATCAAAATGATTGTTTACAAAACAATGTAGTTCATCTCTTACTGATAGAGAAATCTCTATAAATCAAATGACTCCACAAAGAAGTCCAAAATAGTAATTAGTTGTTATTTACTAAGAGATCAACCCCTTAAAATCCCCCACTGTTAACTAAAAGACTAAATTAGACTCTGAATTGGAAAATAGTGTAGGGATTCAACACTGTGCACTGACAGCAGAAAGCAGACAGTAAAGTAAGAAGAAGTTTTGTTTCTATATTTTGATATGTACACATCGGGATTACAAATTAAGGAACTTTTGTTGCTAATACAGCTGCTCCTAACACTATAGCTGTGATTTGGGTATCTTAAAAATGATTTACAGCATATGTTTCTTGGGGGCCTGTGTTACTACATGATGTATAATTTATTTCAGCTAATCTTTCTCAACAGGACTGTTTGGGTGTGGTTTGATCACATTTATTTAGCAACTTTAGCAAAATATGCAAAACACTTCAAAACTATCAATGTGCATCAAGTGAAATGTTGCCAAGCTCTGCTCTGTGAAAATATGTGACAGTGCCCTTTTCTAACCTCTGCTCACTGAAAAAATATATAAAAGATTCTTAAGACATCAGTACTAATTTTGTTCTAATATTCAGTCCATGTAAGACCACATTGCTCTGCTAAAAAGTTGACTGGGAACATACGCTCCATGGCCACTTTGTTACACCTGTTCAACTGCTCATAAATGCAAATATCTAATCAGCCAATCACATGTCAGCATCTCAATGCATTTAGGCATGTAGACATGGTCAAGGAAACCTGCTGAAGTTCAAATTGAGCATCAGAATGGGGAAGAAATGTGATTTAGGTGACTTTGAATGTAGTATGGTTGTCAATCCCAGATGGGCTGGTGAGAGTATTTCTGAAACTGTGAAACTGTGAGCAGCAGTTCTCTCAGAGAAAATGCCTCGTTGATGCCGGAGGGCAAAGGAGAATAGTCAGACTGCTTTCAGTTGATAAGAAGGCAACAATAACCACTCGTTACAACCAAGGTAGAAGAGCATCTTGCAAATGTACAACACATCAAAACCCAAAGCAGATGGGCTACAGCAGCAGAAGACCAGATGCCAATCCTATCAGCTAAGAACAAAAAAATTGAAGCTCCAATTCACATGGGGTCACCAAAACTGACCAAAAAAGTTTGGAAAAATGTTGCCTTGTCTTATGTTTTTCAATTTCTGCTGTGAGTTGAGTTGAGGTTTTATTGTCATTTCAGATATATACAAGTACATTATGAAACAAAACAATGTTCCTCCAGGTACCAGGAGTGCTACATAGAACAAAAAGTGCAAGACAGACTTAAAAACAAGAAAAATATACACTACAATAAATACAGAAAAAAGTTCTTATTCTAAAAAGTAATAAAGTAAGATGACAGTACAGTGGACAATTATATTAATATGCATTTAGCAGCATAGATTCTAGCAGCAAGGAAACAGAGTAAGTGCAAACTACAATAGGGTTGCAGTAGCGCAGTCAAAGTAGTGCAATAAAATAGTCAGGTGCATTAAGTTGTGTGTCAAGAGTCTACCATGTATGTATGTGTGTATTTATGAATGCGTGCATGCGTGTGTATGCATGTGCCTGTATCAGAGTTCATCGTGTGTGCATGTCAGTCCATCGTGTGTGGGTGTCACTCTGGCATATGTGTGTGTGTCTGAGTCCATCAGTTCAGGTTGGAGTTCAGCAGCCTGATGACTTGTGGACTGAAGCTGTTGCACAGTCTGGTTGTGTTTGTACCGGTACCTCCTCCCAGATGGCAGGAGAGTAAAAAGTCCACGTGATGAGTGAGACGGGTCATCCACAATGCTGAGAGGTTTGTGAATGCACCAGTTATTAAAAATGTTTGTGAGAAATGGAAGAGAGACCCCAATGATCTTTTCAGCTGTCCTCACTACATGCTGGAGGGTCTTGCGGTCCGATGCAGTGCAATTCCCAAACCAGACAGTGATGCAGTTACTCAGGATGCTCTCGATGGTTCCTCTGTAGAATGTGGTGAGGATGGGAGGTGGCAGGTGAGCTTTCCCCAGTCTTCTCAGAAAGTAGAAATGCTGTTGGGCTTTCTTGGTTATGGCACTGGTATTGAGGGACCGGGCCATATTTTCTGCCAGGTGAACACCAAGGAATTTGGTGCTCTGGACAATCTCCACACAGGAGTCGTTGATGTTCAGTGGAGAGTGGTCACTCTGTGTCCTTCTAAAGTCAATGACCATCTCTTTGGTTTTGTCCACATTAAGAGAAAGGTTGTTGACTTTACACTGTTAACCATTGCACCTCCTCTCTGTATGCTGACTCATTGTTTTCGCTGATGAGACCCACCACGGTCGTGTCATCTGCGAACTTCATGATGTAATTAGAGCTGTGCATTACTGTACAGTCAGTAGTGTAATGCACAGCTCTAATTACATCTAATTGCATCCAGTGCTCAATGTGGTTTGGATAGTTTGGATAGTAGGGTCAGAGTTTAGCCTAAACAACATGAAAGCATAAGTCCATCCTGCCTTCTATCAATGGTTCAGGTTGTTGGTGGTGGTGGTGTGATGGTAAGAGGAATTTTTTCTTGGCACACTTTGAGCCCCTTGCATTGTTTAAATACCTCATCTTGCCTGAGAATTGTTGCTGACCATGTCCATCCCTTTATGACCACAGTGTTCCCATCTTCTGGGAACACTGCTTACAGTCATATGGTGCATTATCCTGCTTCCAGCAGGATAATGCACCATATTAAAAAGCAACTGGTTTCCAAACTTGACAATGAGTTCACTGTACTGAAATGACCTCCAAAGTCACCAGACTTCAATCCAATAGAGTATCTTTGAGAGGTGGTGGAACGGGAGATTCACATCATGGATGTACAGCTGATAAATCCACAGCAACTGTGTGATGCTGTTGTGTCAATACGGACCAAAGTCCCTGAAGAATGTTTCCATCACCTTGTTGAACCCATGCTATGAAAAAATTAAGGCAGTTCCAATGGCAAAACAAGGTCCACTTTGAGACTTGCACAATGTACCTAATAAAGTGGCCAGTCAGTGTAGCTTTTTTTTAAGGGCCTTAAAATAAAGTTTGTTTGTTTGTGTTTCTGTTACCAGTTACACTGTTTTATTCTGTTTCATTTGCAAGGGAAAGCCTGTTCTTATTGTGCTGATGAGTTCCTATTTGGGGACAAGAATGCTATCAAATTGTGTGGACACCCTGTCGAGCAGTTTGAAAATCAGATTTGAGACTGTGCTCTACTTATGATGCTGCACATGCTTAAATAAAAACACTTAATCATACATCTTACCCTCTGTTTGTCACTGTAGATTTCTTCAAGTGGACATAGCTGACTGGAAAAATACCCTGTGGATGGAGGACAGAGCAAAGATGTTATTAGGTGTGACAGGATTACATGTCTAATTCTCCTGCACCATGTGACCAAAAGTATTATGTTATGCTTGTGTTATTAGGTATTCTAACCTAAACCGTGTTGGCTGCAGCAACTGGAAAAAAAGGAGATTTAAATTTTTTTGCTGGCAATACAGTATATGCTGAGGGAAGTGTAATAATTGCTTTACATGTATTTTGACATTTTCTGCTGTGTGCTTACATTTTCTGTGCAAAGGAATAATAAACAAAAAAAGTGCAGAGACGGGATACCTATTGTGCCTTGGCTTAGCAGCGGAAGGGCATGAGAGACTGAGTGGTGCCAGCTGCCACCCTTGCAGTTCATATTTCTTATTCTAATCTACCAGATGTGAAGAATCGGCCACAGTGAGCACAAGTAATTCTCTCAGCTCAGAGAGAGTATGGGGGAGAATGAACGTGGGCAGCGGAGTACATAACAAAATGGAGGGGTGTTAGTAAGAACTGTAAATAGCCGATGAGAGTAGAGAAGGACAGCATGTAGCCACTAACACCTACATTTACCAGGACTGGACAGCATTTGTGCTTTCTTTAAAACAATCCAGCAGCATCACATAACACTTAAGCTTCTGGCACTTCACTTTAAAGCAGAGTGAGACACAACACAACAAACAGCAAAAATTACATTCAGCTTTTATCTTTCTAATAGGATATCTGATATTTTGTTTCTGAAGGCATTGCTTTCACATATATATATATATATATATATATATATATATATACATATATATATATATATATATATATATATATATATATATATATATATATATATATACACACACACACACACACACACACACACACACACACACACACACACAACCTTTAGATATTTGTTCTCCAACTTTGTACAGTGACCTTCCAAACTGCTGGGCTGTAGTAAACAATAATGCTTACTGACCCTCTCAGCTGTGATGGTGCAAACTGTGTTGCATCTACAGTCTCTTCCTACTGAGCACATTGCAGAGGATTTATCTTAATAATAACACTGCATTAACAGACTCTAAACAGAGAACTAAGACTTTTAGATTCAGTCCCTCCATCTTGCCTTTCATCTGAACTCTCTCTGCCCACACTTTTCCTGCAGCAGTCAGTAGAGAAAGCAATTTCTGTTATGGATTAGAATTAAACTGCAATTTTACTTTTTGAAAATAGCTTGTTTTGATAAAAATGGGGTTAATAATTGCACCATCTGCTGGTTGAAAGGAAAAGACAATTTGGATCTTTCACAGAATTCTGCTCATGAAGGCCAGAAGCAGCGCATATTTTAGTGCCATATTTAAAAGCACCGGCATACAATGCACCCAGAATATATATTTATTAAACTTTTTCTTTTCTTGTCATCATTTCTTATTTTATTTGTGAATAAAATGTTGAGGATGACACAACATTTCATACTTCTGCATCACAAAGTCAGAACATCTTGGTTAAAATGAGTCTTTATGAAAGCACCTCTGCAGGTCAGGAAACTTCTATTTCTGTCAAATCAATGCTCTACTCACTAAGTTAGTCAGCCATTAAGGTCTTTGTTGTCTAGGTTATTTCTGGTGGCACACATCTCTCATATCACATTATCATTCACAAAAATTATGAAAGCTTTGATAAAAGTGTGAAGATCACATTATATTGCAAGGCAGCCATTTTTATAGATGTGTTGCTGACATCTTGATTTCTCTGATAAAATCTTAACTTTACCACTTTGCAGTCTTGGAAAAGTGATGCATTATTGAAGTAACCCACATTTGGAGTGATATAGCTCAATGCAGGCTTCATTTACAACTCACATCAGCTGTTATCCAACATTGTCTTATTTGTTTTTGTGTGTGCATTCAGATTTGGGTCTTACAATTCCATGTCATGCCCTCATTTCAAGACAGAATAGTGAAGGTATGGAAATCAACACAATGCCAAACCAATAATTTGTGTAAGATGCTCTAATTACCTTGATAGAAGGCTTCTTGGTGGAAAAGCCTCTGTACCAACCTAAAGAAAAAGCAAAGTGTCCACAAGAAAGGTTAACCTCTCAATAACAAAGACTCCGTTCTGCTGGAGGACATAATGAATTGTTGTGAAGAGGTTACAAGTTAGTTTTAGTACAGGAAATAGATGTTTTTAACCAGACTGCAACACTATGCTATGATGGCATTGATATGATCACAATAGCTAAAATATATCCTTAATAAAAAAAGCTACTTTTGGCCATTCTCTTATTCATGCAAGTGGTCACCACAGCAGGCAGCTCCACATATGTGATTTGGCAGATTTTTACTCTGGATACCCCTCCAGACAAAATCGTAAAGGGATTTGTGTCTCCTTCTGGGATCAAACCAGGAATCTTTTGTTAGGTAAAAAGTGAAAATCACTACACTAAAATATATCCTTAATATGGTAAGTAAATCATATTTACTTGTTAATTATGAGAGTAAACCACATTGTTTTCATATGTGAATGCTGTAACTTAAACTTGTCCACCCAAACTAAACACTGTTGTTGCAGTGTACTTAATGTATTAATGTTTTAGCAAGGCTAGCCAGTCTGATGTCTGATAAATAAGATTAGTAGCTTTATATTCAAAATTTGATGCCTGCAACATGTTTCAGAAAGGCCAGGACAGGGCCTGTTTACCAGTGTGTTGCATCACATCTTCTTTCAACAGTCTATAAACTATTGGGATCCAAAGAGAACAACTATAGGCTGCTGCCCAACAGTTTGCAGCCTTTTCTGTTGTTTTTTTTATTTCATAATGTGCCCTTTTCATTTTACTGCAAAAGGATTTCTCCAGATTCACAGAATCTGTAATAATAATATTGCTTTGATATGGTTTTGACAATTGGCGTATGTTACCTTTGAATAATTTTCAAATAAAATTAGAGTTTTAATGGTTTGAAAGTCATTCTGGTCAAGCGCCATTGTGTCTTTAAACTTTACGCAGGGTACTAATCTCTTTTTGTCATTTAACCCTTTATAGAGTGTTGATAGAGGGTATTACAAGATTTTTTTTTTTTTTTTAACTTTTGCACCTTTTTTTCAGATTCACTGTTTTGTGTCAAATCAAGCTACAATATCTGGTTCATCACCTGATAAAAAGTTAAGACTGCGCCAAGTGCATGACTCAAAAAAAAGCAAGCCTCTGAAACATTTTACACAGTGCTTCAGCGATATTATAAGTTCTATTTGAAAAGTGCAGCTCTTTACAGGAAGCAGGAAATCTTTCTGGAACTCAGCAACTCCTTATAAAGAGACTGATTAAAATGTGCTTCACAACATTTCCAAATAATTAGTACCAGCATACATAACCTTTAGTAAGAATCTTCTTTGAAATGTGTTTTTAAATGGTGAACTTGTACAATCAGATACAGGTTTATCAGACATTCTCTTTAAGTAATAAACAGAGAAACTTTTTTTAAATTTGGCCAAAAAGTAGTGATATTTAAATAGTAAATATTTTAACACTATAATGCAAACCTGATACAGTTGAACTACCTAAAACAGCCCTGGGTGAAAATGACTTTCACTTTACCTTCAGAGTTGCTGTAAGAGATCAGACTGATTTTACCTTCACTCTTTTCCAGAATCTGTACAGTTTCCCCAATCTCCAGGACCAACGCCTGACATATTGCTGACCGGAAGTTGCAGATCACTGTGCAGAAAAAAAATTAAGCAAACTATTAGAGACCAAACTGATGAAAAAAACATGTACCCATACACCACTTTTTATCTAAATTCTCTTTGTCAACAAAAGCCACATCACCAATTAAGATATATGCTTGCTTTCATCTCTGTGGCCTCTGATTGAGCAGGGAGCATCCCTCTTCGCTGTCATATCTTCACCCAGCATGAGTTTTGAGGTTGTATCGGGGTAGTCACTGCATCCTTTTAATAAGCTGTTTAATGCAAACATCTAAACACAGTGTCACACAGGAAGCACTGACTAGCGAACTGTAAACAAGCTCCCACCCTGAAGTAGGCAGTCATTTTAATAAGCAATTAATTCATAAGCGACCTGATTTTTTTTCTAATGTTAAGTTAATTGAACTATCTCCCAAAATAGAGCCTACACAAACTGTTAAGTACTATAGCTAAATGGTGATTTATCACAAGTTGTTATTAGCATAAATCTTCCATACCACCTGCTTTTGTAGCACCAGCCACAGTCACAGCCACTGACTCAAACACAGATGACATGATTATTCTTTGGGGAACAGACGCCACAGTAAATGCCTTAAAAATTGCATCACCTCTGGAGCTGGTTTTTATCTCTGCAGCACTGCAGCTCAGCAACACGAGCCACAAAACAAACAGTATACAAGCCCCAGTAAAGACAAACTTGTTTAATAATGACAGCACTCCACTGATGATTTTAAAAACCTACAAATGGTGGCCCTTCAAGGAGAGTTTGGCGTGAATCATTATGCTAATGAACTAGCCAGGGGACACAGTGAGGGGGAGGAAAGGAAGGAGGGGCTTGAGCTCGGCTCCGTTGCCTGTACGAGGATAGCGAGTGCTCAGTTCCTGTGCTTGGGTAACTATGGCAACAGATCATCACAAACTGGGGGCTTTCTTCACTGTAACTGCTGCAGGATTAGGGCATTTTCAAATGGCAAGCTTATGGATGTTGCATTGCACTGGATGTATTAGGAAGAGAGATGGGCAAACTCAAAAAAGCGTCCTTGTCACCTTTTTCACTCTGCCTCCAGCCAGGGCTAAGTATTTCCTATTTCAGAGTCCTATTCTTTAATGGACTCGATTTCATTTGAATTGCAAAACCTGCACTCACATCATTTGAAAACTCTTCAGCGGAGGCCACGTCAGAACAAGATGAGATTGTCATGTTTGAGAGAGCTGGGCACACAACGCAGGCTCATATTTTCAAAGTCCTCCCTCACAAAACCTCCAAGCTGTGTAAACACGCAGAAACACACTCGTTTCATTGTGCCTAAGAGCTGCAGAGCATTAGCATATCTGCAAAACATAACCAACAAAATTCAGCTTCAGACTTCAACATGCTGAACGTAGGATGTTGGAAGGAATGATGGGACAGGGAGTAGAAAATGTTGGCAAAGGAAAACATTTTCCACTCAACAACAGTATATCAGTCCAGACTGTCCCTCTATTTAGTTGAATTCATGATCCACACGGCATGTGAGAGCTGCTATTGTGTAACCAGTAAATCACTGGAAGGAATTATGGGGATTGAGCACAGCAGGAGACTCCTGCTGTCCACTAACTTACATTGTTCCATGTATGACAGAAATACATGTCAATTCTTCTGTACGTATCTTGGCTTAATTTATTTATCAACTAATAAAATGTGTTTTTGAAAGTTGGGATTGGGATGCTTGCCAGCTTCTTTAAGTCTTTCATATACTTCTTCCACTCCTCCACTGGGTTTTTATCTGTGAAGAAAAATAGCTATTTTTTCATCTTTTAGCTGGTCTCAGTAAAATTGGTCAAATGCAGGAGTTTATTTTTTAAAAATTACAGCATGAAATAAAAGTGAATGACAAAACACAGTACCATTCAGACACTATGGAGCCCGCTCAGTCTTGGGCACTGGCTTGTCAGAACTTATATCCCCCAATAATGCATCACAGAGTGACAAAGGGCTGTGAAAAAATGTTTGCCCCTTCCTGATTTCTTTATTTGCATATTCCTCACACTTAAATGTTTCAGATCATCAATCAAATTTTAATATCAGACAAAGATAACCCAAATAAATGCAAAATGCAGTTATCCAAACCTACCTGGCCTTGTGTAGAAAAACAGTCTGTGAATAACCAAAATTTTTTGTGAGTTCAATCACACCCAGGCCTGTTTACTGTCAGACATGCTGAATCAAGAAATTGCTTAAATAGAGTCTGTTTGACGAAGTAGGCTTACAGATATCATAAAGCAAGTCCACGAACCACAGTGACAGCCATCATCCACAAATGGAAAAAACTTGGAACAGTGGTGAACCTTCCCAGGGGTGGCCGGTCTACCAAAGTTACTCCAAGAGCACATCAACGACTCATCCACAAAAGAATCCAGAACAACATCTAAAGAACTGCAGGCTTCACTTCTCTCAGTCAGAGTTCATGATTCAACAGTAAGAAAGAGACTCTGCAAAAATGGCATCCGTGCAAGAGTCCCAAGGTGAAACCCACTGCTAACCAAAAAGAACACGAAGACTTGTCTCACATTTGCCAAAAAAGATCTTGATGATCCCCAAGACTTTTGGGAAAATATTCTGTGGACTGACTATACAAAAGCTGAACTCTTTGGAAGGTTTAAGTCCCACTAAATCTGACATAAAACGAACATTTCATAAAAAGAACATCATACCAACAGTCAAACATGGTGGTAGTGTGACACACCAGGACAATGATCGTCCAATGACCTAGCAAGTTCACCTCTGAATGGCTCAGAAAAAAAGTAATAATAAAATGAAAAATAAATAAATAAATAAAGGTTTTGGCATGGCCTCATCAAAGTCTGGGCTTAAATCAGATTGAGGTGCTTTGGCCCGACCTTAAACAAGGCCATTCATATTTGAAAAACCTTTGATTGTGGCTGAATTAAAACAATTCTCCAAAGAAGAGTGGGCCAAAATCCCTCCACAGTGATGTGAAAGGCTCATTGTCAGTTATCACAAATGCTTGATTGCAGTTCTTGCTGCCGAGGGCGGCACAACCAGTTATTAGGTTAAGGGAGCAATTACTTTTTCACATAGGACCAGGTAGGTTTGGATAACTTTTTTCCCTTAATAAATGAAATCATCATATAAAATCTGCATCTTGTATTTACTTGGTTTATCTTTGTCTAATATTAAAATTACTTTAATTATATGAAACAAGTAAGTGACACAAATATGCAAAAAAAACAAAAACAAAAGAAATCAGAAAGGGGGCAAATATTTTTAATGGCACCATGTGGTGTTTCCCAAGCTCAAGAGAACATGATGACTTTGCCTTCTTTAAAAATTTGGTTGTGATTTTCAGTTCCATGTAAAGCAGAGAGAAAGTGCAAAAAAATATTTCATAAATAATATATAATCAGCAGCAAATCAATGAAAATGAGCTCATGGTTTTATCATTCTTTCAGAAACTGTAAATACAGCAATTTTCTAAAATGATAAACTCAATCTAAGGTAGAAGGCTAACGATGCAGACCCATTAGTAAGAATAGGTGCTTACTGTATTGCATCAACAGGGAAAACATAGACTCAAAGTGGCAAAGCATTTAAGAAGCCAGTTTTCAGTGCTGCCACAGAGAAAGAAGACAAGCTACAGATGAGTTTCTGTGACAGCACCTAGACTCCATCACAAACACCTCGTGTGTGACAAAAGAGGCACTATCCTTGGGTTATTTCATGCCAAAAATTCCAATGTTAAAGCCAACAAGGTGATCACGTCTAAGACAACATGCTGGTCACCTACTATAGAGAAGCACAGAGGGAAAGCAGACTCAAATTGGAGATAAAATGGAGCTCAATCACAAAATATGAATCACGTATGCAGCCATCGTGAGAATCAGTCACACTTTTCCTCTGTTGGGCCTTTACTTTCTAACTCACTGCTTCTCACCAGCAGTGCTGCCACCAATGGTGTGTAGGAAAAAGGCTAATATAACCAGAGAATGTGGGAACAGACTCAGTGTGATTTCTGAAATAGTAAGCCAACTGTATGAGTGAACACCAAAATCCCTGTTGGCTGAATCCTGTAGTGATGCAGTGTAAAAAGGCCTTTCAAGCAACAGTTGCAGACAAATGTGGCAATTGAGAACCCCAGCCTCTAAAACCTCCACATCTTCACACTTTTAAATGAGAGAATTATAGCACCACAAACATTTTGCCCATGTCATGGTTTTCGTCATGTATCACATTTGCATAAGATTAGCAAAGAGCAATAGCAATTAAGAGGTATAAACCTAGGTTAACAGGGTAGAGTTGTTTAATGCAAACACATGTAACTCTTGCTGAGTTACATTCACTGTAATAATATACTGGATATGTGTACAGAGGCTAAAAGAACAATTTTCCACTGAGTCAGAAAGTGAATAAAGGTTAAATTATTTTGGGAAAAGGTCAGAATAAATCCCACCAGAACCCAGATCCATTTCTAATTGGTTTGTAGAAGAGCTGATTTATAATAAAAAATTACTAAACATTAATGGACTTCATAGTTTTTAAATAGCTAACATCAAATGACATTGTTTTTTAGAGAAAAAAAATCATAAATCAAAATCCACAAATGATGTCAAACCTTTCACTAGACAGAAAAACATATCCTGAAAAACAAACAAGAGGGGTTTAAATATGTGTAAGATTTGGATCTTGCAGCAAGTCGATCAGAAGAAATTTTGTGCTTTTTGAACTGATGAAAAGATTTTTATTGTGTGCAATTGTGTACATTGTTTCCAGGGATATGAGTGCGTGTGTGTGTGTGTGTGTGTGTGTGTGTGTGTGTGTGTGTGTGTGTGTGTGTAATTTATTACTTTCCTCAGTGTTGTTGTTTGTTTGTGTTAAGAATGTGATAAACTGTGTTGTTTAAAAAAAGCACAGTCACATTTATTGTTTATCTGCTCTCAGTGATATTACTAGCTGAGATGACAGCATAAAAAATATTTTACTCCATACTCTTATGGAACGTCAGTCTATTGCATGTTTGTTTAAGTCTCATCTTTGACCTGTTTTCCTTGTCTAGCCTTCACTTTCCTGTTACTCCTGAGACATGTTTATTCTATAGCTCTGAAATAAAATCAATTTCCCCTTTGTACAACAGATGAAGGAGATGCTTGTATTGCTTCCAGTGTAAACACTGACTGTTCCTGTCATGTCCTGAAAAATGTTTCATCGTTATATGTAATATAGTGAAGTTTTAAATAGAGCCATATGCCCTTGCTTTAGAATTAGTGATAAACAAATATAGCACCTAACTGTACAATGGCCCACAGGGGAGAAATATTCTGCAGAGAAGGTGGTAATGCCATCAAAAATCTGCCAGTACAACAGTAAACACTATTATGGATTATAAATTGTCTGCTGTATTTTCCAACAACTGAATGCTAATGGCACCACTGTACTGAGAACTGCTTTATCAAAGAGGACACTGCACCCCTCTAACCCACAGCAAACGGATGAACTTATTTGCATGGTTTCCTTTTTCCTTTTAGTTCCAGTGAGCCATAACTAGTACAACTGAAGCTGAAATGCTTAGTGAGTGCATCCTTTAACCATTCCAGTAATACAATGTGAGTATGCATACTATGAAGGTCCTGCTTTCCTGGATTGAATAGTCCTGTCCCAGATCTCTGATAAGTTCAAAATTACACAATGGTCTTTGGGCTTCGCCCACTGAGTCATGGAGTTCAGCACGACTTGAATGCACACTCACTTGCTGAGACACATTACTGCACTGAAGTCTTGCCAACCAAGCAATTTCTGCCACAGAGGCAGAGGAGCATTTCACTATATCTGCTTCCAAATTAGTGTCCCAGAAATCTAGTCATGCCACCCAACTCTGGGAGTGTGTGTAACTTTTAAACATCTGTGTACATGACTGTCACACAATTAACAATATCTGTTTTTATTGCACCAGTGTGGAAGTTAATACAGGGACAAGAAACAAAAGGTACTAATAAACAAGCTGATCCGGCGGCCGTAATAAAACCAAGAAACACTTGCTAAAATGATGTTCGGTAAGCTTTCCACTGCAGATGAGAGGAAGGGTTAAAACCATGGATGAAACTAGAGAAATGCTACTTAGGGCAAATCTCTGTAATCCCAATGTCAGCTGAACATTAGCTCTATCTTTTGTTCTGTCATGAAAACACTTGATCCTGAAGTTGTCTATTTCAGATCATGGCCTAGGCTACTTGATTATTTGGTACTGGGGTCATTTGTGTCTGAGCCACGTCCATTTAACCACAGATGAAGGCATCTGATTAATTTCTGTCTCTTGTGGGCAGGTACTGACTAGCAGTCAGAGCTATTTCCAATGAAAGTATAAAGAAATATTGCTGCCTATATGAGAAAAATCCATCAGTGACTCATCTGCACACAAGAAAAAGAAAAGATTTCAGCTTGCTGGAAAAAAACATTTCAAGAAGACAAATTTTAGGCTAGTGAATTAACAGCAATAATTTCAATATTCTGTTATTATGTTAAATATCTATAACTCAAAACCTCAAAACTGTCTCATATTTTAATGGCATAATGAGTTATATTTTAGCTACTTCTGACAAGCTGCAACCTAATTACTATTTGAAAAACAAGGCAAGCGATTATTGGATTAACTGTGTATAGAATAATCCACATTAGTAATTATAAAGTAAAATTTCTGGGATCAGTACAAATAATAACAAAACAATGCATAGGCCAGGATTCTAAGAAAGCTGTTAACGTTTCATGAGGTGGTCTTCAGCTGCTTCCTTTTAGATGGATCCTGTTAAGATAACGCAACAGAAAAAGAACGGCCTGGTTGGCTGCTGACAGACTACAGCTCACAGAGTTTCATATCTGCGCATTGTAATATGGGTAATATGAGAAAATTTACAGGCAATGACATAATAAGAGAAGAAGATAGGGGGAAAATGCAAAATGGTGCCACTAATGACATAGATGAGGCAAGAGAAGAACTGATAGCACGCTTTGGGGCTGTATTGCCATTTATCGGAACAGTTCAGCAGTGTGGGCTTCATCTGCAATGATGCCGGAGAAATACTGAACCTCGCAAGCCAACATGTTATCTGAGGCAAACGGGGATAGTCACCGGAGTGATTTGTTCAGCCTTTACAAGGTACAGTGTGTACTGAGTAGGTACAGAGCGGCTCTGCTTCCCCGCATTTCAGCACTGTGAACAGCGTCATCTCCAGATTTCAGCACCACGGACAGCACCAGGTCACTCCGCACTGACGGAGGCTGCGCCGAACTGTTGCTTTTCCTAACACAAAACTACCCTCTTCTCCGCCTGTAACACCCCACCACCACCACCACCAACACACACACACACACACGTTTGTGCTTGGAAAAGTACTGCAGTGATTCTGCAATGGACAAAAGGATGAAAGTACATAGGAGCGATTAAATGCAATCTGTTTTCAGTGCAGCCGATGGAAGTAGCGACGTTATGGGGGCTGCCATTGGGGCTTTCCGCCTGCGGTCTTTCTGAAACCATCATGACCATGCCTCCAAAGAAAGTGTATATGTGTGGGCGTGTGTGTATGTGTGTGTGTGGCGCGCGGGGGGGTCATGTCCGAGTCAGCACGAGTAGCCTTGCAAGTATAAGTAGCAGCAGAGCATCTGGACATGACTCATTCCCCTAATGAAAACCCTCTATAGTGTAATCTCGCTATAGACGCTTCCACTGTAACTGCGGGACTCAACAGTTCATTTATAAACACCTTGCGGTATCTTATGACGGCATCTTTAGTCTCCGTTGGTAACAAAACTATGTACTTTTTTTCATAAAATGTTATGAGCCCAGAATGCTACTCTCATATTAAGACACTTGGGATCTCGAAGTCAAAGTACACACATACAAACACAGAGGGAGAGAGACAGAAAGAGCGAGAGCAAATAAAAAGAGTGGTACTTTGCAGTCCTTGGCGATGCGGCAGCATGTCAGTTTTTTTTTCTTGTCTACAGGTAGATTTCAGCTTCACTCCAGCCTGCACCTGTTGGAGGAACGCAGTCACGATGCCCCCTCGTGGTTTCAATACGAAGTTCGCCCCCCCCCCACATTACACACGCTCAGAAGGAGAAAAGGCTAAAACGCTACACTGACGCATTTTTTTTAAAAATATAAAACCATCAAACTAAAAAGTAGGAACGCATTTAACGCGCCACATGCAGCTGTGTATAGACCGTGATGGCATCTTTAAGGTGGTTGGTTGTAGGCTGTATCATCCCACGCAATTTCCCCTTCTATGCAGTGTCCATGTATATCAGCCATTATAAGTGTATGTGTTTTTCATTTGGTGTAATGGGTTCATAACAGAAAAAAATAATCAGGCTGCAAAGCCAGTGCGGGATTTCGAAGAACAAAATTGGGTGTTTTCTCTTGCAAAGAAATAAATAAATAAAATAAAATAAAAACTGCCATCGCAAGGCTGTATAAATAAAGTCAAGTTAAAAAACTAGAACCCAGACGTCGTTAATTAGCAATAAAAGGTGCTGTTGACTCACCAACTCCGATTTTCTCCTCTTCAGTAGGTATCCACATATTTGGTTATTTTCCCCTCGGAAGAGCAAGCCACATTATGTCGATATCGTGAGATGATGCTGCTAAAAATGAAAGCTGAAGGCTACAAATTATCCTGGCTGCTCATACATGCGACTACATGTCTCGACCGGAATCAGTGTCCTGACGTTTGTGTGTGCAAGGGGGGAGGAAGGACCATGAAAGCCTCGATATCTCAGCTCTATTATGTCCCGGCGTTTGTCTCTAGTCTGATGCAGTCTCGGTGTCCACCTAATGTAATGCGCACACGCGCGAATGTACGCACGCGCACGCGGTGAGCGGGATTCTGTTCTCCACAAAAGATTTTTTTTTTATTGCAGCCGCATTTCAAGTGGAACGGAGAGAGTCATTTTCCTCGAAGCTTATTTATTTAATTGCTCTGTGCTTCTCTTCTTTCCTCGTGTTTCATCCGCTCAAGTCTGTCTCATCCACAAAAGGCTGTCCAGCGTGAACGCGCAGGATCGCTCGGTAATTAGTAGGTAATAGGTCGCGATATTTGATCACCGGTCCAAACTGCCAAGTTGGTGCAAGAAAATACTGAGAAAACTGCAATATACCCTAAGCTGCGCCATCTTCGCGGTCGTCACATGACTTGTTTTGTCAACACTGATGTGTCAAGCATTTGCAAATATATGCGCCCTCTCTCTCCCTTTTTCTCTCCCGTCCCCCCTCTCTTTTTCTCTCTCTCTCTCTCTGCATGGCACTTTCATCCATCTAAAACACAAACTGCATTTTCTCCTGCTAGGATGCTCGTGCTGGCTGGCTGGCAGTCTCCCTTTGTGTGTGTGTGTGTGTGTGTGAGATTGAATGTTTTACTTTAGGGGAGCTGTTGGCCATAAAGAAAAGCTCCCGGTGTTACACATCAGGCCTGACCATGTGAGGAAGTACCTCCTGGTTGACTCATTTCAAAGAAATGGACCCGCTACCCACGATGCTTTGTCATAGTGCAGTCATGCTCCCACAAAGAAGAGATGCAACTTTGCTCCTTTGAATTTGACTGATGGGTTTGGTAAGCTGGATTTCCCAACAGATCTTCACCCCAACACCTCTGTCTGATTTATGGATGCCTTTCACTTTTTGAAATTTTGCTTGTCATTATTTGTTAACCAGAAAACGATAGACCACTGGAAATTAGCAGAGATTTAATGTTGGGCTTGACTACACACTTTAGGGGCACTCTTTTTCTCCTTCCAGTCCATATAAAGGGTTGAAATAAGTCCCCGGAATTGAATATTTGCAGTCTAAGTGTTCAATTACATTTCACTTTCACACTTGAATGTTTAAATGATGGTTCAAAACTACCAACCTGCCGGGAACAAACTAGTGGTCATTAACTATTCATTAATATCCTCCTGGCCTAAAAAAGTCACACTGAAGCAAGTCATTCATATATATATATATATATATATACCCACCACATAAGAAATTATTTGCCTTCAAGCTGCTAAAACCGTAACTCTAAGAAAAATGAATGGGATTAACACTCAGCTGTGCAGATTCAAACAGCTTTCAGAGTAAACAGTTTGACTGTAAGCTCATTAATTTGGATTTTAGGGACATATATATGATGCAGTGAATTTAGCTGAAACACTATGTGTCACAGAATGAGTCCCTGCTACTAAAATGGTGTGTGGGGTAATTAGAAACTCTATAAACATCAGTTTTGCGTGAAACCTCAAGGCCGTGGAGTTTGTGCGGAGAGGTATAAAGCACATCAACAATGATGATGGCTGACCTGATAATTATTTCAGAATGAATGAAAGGAAGATTTTAAACCTGAACACAATCAAGAAACACAGTCTAATGCTTGTAAATGCATTTATCTAAGAACACTGTTAATGGTTTGTCTTGAAATAATTTCTTTTCCTCTACCAAGCAGCCAGATATTGATTGAAATGTTCTCATATGTGTGGGAAAATAATACGCTACCAGAGAGCTGATGTTTGAAATCAGATGAATGTGCAGCACTGAGTCGTAAAATCTGTCATACAGCATCTCAGCCACTGCTCAAACCCCATGCGGTCATTTCAGTGCATTAAGCTGTCCTGTCCTATAGACAAGGCCATCATGACTAGAAAAATAGAGTGATTTTGTGAATATTGAGCGTCCAGTGAGTTTGATGTAGTGTGGGAGGGAGGGCAGCATTCAGCAGGGTAATTTCTCTCCATCATAGCGATGCTGTGACTGACTCCCATCTGTCTATTACTTCAAGTGGAACACTGTGGGCGGTGTTCCAATCACATACATAAAGCTGCAGGAGTGTGGGGCGTTTTTTTTATAAGCCAAATATGCATCCCAGCTAATAAAAATTGAAGGAAAAAAACTCAGCATAATCTTCAAAAATGTGTTCAAGAGACACTAATGCATGCAAACGATAAATACGAGGCACAAAGGATGTTTTAGATAATACAAAATTTGAGAAATGCCTTACACATACTTTTATAATTAGGTTGCAAAATTTTGCTCCTTCAGATGCAGCAGCACTGTGAGGACAAGCCGCTGGTCCACTGAAAACATGGACTGACTTATGCAGTGAGAGCTACTATCTGTTTCAACACTCCCCAAACCCGCAGACAATAAGAGGTAGCAGAGGAGGTAATAAGAAGTATGTGGTACCATCTCATCCATCATCTACTTTCACACCAACACACACATTTGTATGTCTTTACCCTTCTCACAATCATGCACTTTATGCTCCCCAGTACAACTAATCTGCCTCGCACACATGGAAACACACGTGCCTCTGCAGGCGCACACACATTTTAGAACACTTATTTGATCCATCCTAATGTGTTTCTGGTGACTATTTTAATGTATTCTATTATTAGCTGTGGGGGAGGCCACAGGAAAATGTTTAGTGGCAAATATCTGCATGCACAATTCACCAATGAAGACTGCTGAGGAATGTCACCAAATTGAGAAACATTATGAGGGTTATCGCAGTAATGAAGGCGTGATTATTCGTAACAAATGTGCAGCATAACTAAAATGAGTGGTGGATCTATTGTATCAAACTCTGCTCCAAGGTTGGTTTTTTTTCATCCCAATTTAAAGTGGACCTGCTGTGACTTTCCTTATTTCTTGTCTTATGTAGCATACACTGGGTCACAGCCCAAATCACAGTGTGTGAAAATGGGGACAAGGAGAGCTGACAAGTCATTTAACAGAAAAATTATTTAGATAAACATAAATTAAAAAGAAAATGTGTTTTTAATCAGCAAGTTGGCAGTGTAATGTATGAATGGATGAGTGGCAGTGGAAAGAAAACAAACCCCCAAAGAGCATTGTGCAGCTGAGCTGGTCAGAGTCAGAGGGTGACTGCAGGAAGGAGGGAACTCCCTGGGCCCAGGTGTAGCTTATGAGGCTAATTACCCTCCAATTAGCTCCAGCAGGACCAAGCAAAATAGACACACTTAGTGCTTGGAGCACCTAGGGGTTCTCACAACTGTAAAAGCTGATAATCATATTAAACTTGGCCAAAGTTTCTAATATTTAGGTCAGCAAATAAGTTAGCTCAGGCTTCAGCCAGCGGCTCCATATTTGCAGGACAATTAAATTTGTGTGCCTTTTAAAAGTTTAGTGTTTAAGATGCCTTTGCTAGAACAGACATCTACATCCAAAAAACCTTCACATTTTATTAAAGAAAACTTTTTTCTCTCATTTATTTATAGTAAAAATACTTTATAGATACATACAAGTTGTACAGAAATTGTCAAGGAACTCAACATAAAAGTTTCCTTTTGCAAACGAAAACAGGTAAAATGAATTACAAGGCAAAAACATGAGAAAAATCATGAAATGTTTGCACTGCGCTTAAAGTGTGCATGTGCTTGGCATCAGTTTTCACAAGGCTGAAAGTCATAAGCCTGTTTTTCTCTCAGAGAAAACAAATTTTAAATATTTTTGATAAATTTATCTTTCAAGTTCCAAGAATTAGCCAGATGTCCATGCTCTAACAAGCCAAAGTCACTGTGAGAAATAAGGTTTTCTGACAGAAATTTATATTGTATGATTGGACCTGTGACATCACCCACAGCAAAAAATAAAAACAAACAAAACAAAAAACCCTGTAATCTGAGCAACTCACTCAATCCAAAAACTTGTGTGGCCCCAGTGAAGGCTTGCACAGTAACACAATGGCAGAGAGCTGTAGAGGCCTCTTATGTCTGTCATGCTGACAGCAAGCAGGTGTGTACAGTGTCCACACTAGTTAGAGCACCAAGCAGAATTTCTCTATTTACATAATGAAATCAGGAGGCAACATTCACTAATAGCACTGCTGTGTGTAGCTTTTTGGTCAAACTATGGTGAAAGTAAAACCTGTAGGGGGATTTTTATACTTTATGAACCAGTGGCAATGTGTTTGTGCATTAGAGTAGCTGCCCAATTCAACATTTCACAACTTTTAGTGATTATTCCAGGTGGCTTGGCAAAGTACAAGCTTGAGAGAGGGTTGTATCCTTAACCACATCCTCAAACACAAACCCAGAGCCTTGCAAAGTAAGCTGCATCTCCTACAAAGTCTAATCTGTGACCAGAGGCTTACAAAATTAGTCAATATCAAATGAATAGGCTCATTTAAAGAACCATTAATGTGGTAAAATATAAAACTTTTTAACCTATTTTCACACCAGCCATTTTACTCATACAAGTTCTTTTTTTTTAATAAAACTAAATCATATACAATCATTTTTGCCCAACATTAAGCCAAGTTGTGCGCATAGATCTCTGTGCGTGTTCCTTCTAGGTCTTGTCAAATGTGTGCAGACATGCTGTTTCAAACTGGCAGTGCTCCAAGGTATCACCCACATTATGCACTGATCATCCTTCTCCTGTGCCCGCTGCTCTGCAGCTCAAATGTCCATGGGGCAGAAGTTTTGACATGTCATCTGGTTCCTCAATCCCAGATGCCGATGGCTCCTCATTCGTTCAGGGACAAGATGATGTCATCCTCAAGGTCAGAGTTGTCAGAGCTGTCTGTTTGTGTGATAGACAAATACAGATTTAGAAATGGGGAGACTAAGATTTTGTGCTGAATAGGTCAGTGGGTGAGAGATGAAACTGCTAAAATGGCAAAAACAAAGCAGCTTTGGAATAATATTAAGGAGCTTTACGTCCACTCTGATTTTTCTTTCCCCCATCTCAACGTCTGCAATAAACCAAGGCAGCAGTTTTTACATTCCATTGGGAAAAAGGATGACCAGACAGGGATTAAAACAGAAACTTGGCCAAACAGTTGTTTTGCATCATTTACATGAAACCAGAGATTTATTTTCCAAATGCAGCTTCCAGGTTACTCTGCAATTCTCATCCATCTAACCTGGTTGTTTGTACGTAAACAAATTTAATTTGTTAATCTTGAACAAAGTTGTAATTACCAATAAGAATATACATTTGAAACCATAATCAATATAATGCTGATTATGTGACTGCACTCACAGGTAGATATGTTGATTAATGGAAACAAGAATAATTTAAAGTTCGTTTCTAGTGTAATACACTAAAAGGCAACTTTGTTCAGTATTCCGGTTTAGCCGCTCATTAACAAATATCTGGTCAGCCAGTCACATGGCAGCAACTGCATTCAGGCACATGGTCAAGATGACATGCCGAAGTTCAGACTGAGCCTCAGAACGAGGCAGAAAGGTGATTTGAGTGACTAAACATGGCACAAAACAGCCCATCTTGCATGGTGCCAGATGGGCTGATTCTGAATAATTCAGAAACTGCTGAGCTACTGGGATTTTCACTACAACAATCTCTAGGGTTTAAAGAGAATGGTGTGAAAAAGAGAAAATCTCTCTTGTTGATGCCAGAAAACTGCTGTGACATTCAGATGGTGGGGGTCAGAATCTGGCCTAAACAACATGAAAGCATGCATCCATCCTATCTTGTATCAGTGGTTCAGGCTCCTGCTGGTGTACTGGTAAGACAGATATTTTCTTGAGACCCTTAGTACCAAGTGTTTAAACTCCACAGCCTACCTAAATATTGTTACTGATCATGTCCATCCTTTTATGACCAAAGTGTACCAATCTTCTGGTTAGCTGCATACAGCAGGATAACACGCCATGTCACAAAACTCAAATAATCTCTAACTTTTTTTGAACATGACAATGAATTCAGTGTACTCAAACAGCCTCCACTGTGACCAGTGTCCAGCACTTTGTTGAATCTATGCCATGAAGAATTAAGGCAGTTCTGAAGGCAAAAGGGGGACAAACTCAGTACTAGTAATGTGTACCTAATAGAGGGTCCAGTGAGTGCATTTCATGTCTTCCGTCTATGACTGCCAGCTTCACGGTTTAGGAAAAACATACTTGATGTCTTACAGCTCAGAAAAAAGGCTGTACAAACCACATTTTTTCCTAATATAGCCCAGCCTTTGATAGATGGCCAAGTTTCAGGACATAGTAACAGCAGGTAGTTTGGCACACCAACTAACATCCCTAATGTTTATAAACTTAATCCATTTAAAATTCATTGTAGTAAAAGAATTTTAGTCCACATGAATACAGACAATATTAGTGATGTCAGTACAATTCAAAAGCTACTATTCAAATGACAAACTCTACACAATGTCATAGCTGGAAGTGATATTTTCTGTTTCTATATGCAGAAAACATCACTTAAAGTAAACTTTTCTAGATTTTTTGGTAAACAAATGTTTATAAGATAATTACAGTTTCTCAAGAGACTTCAGGATTTCATCCAAAAACACACACCACCACCACCACCACCACCAACAACATCCTCCCATCATGTACGGCCTAAAAGCAGTTAAAATTTATCTGCAAAGAAAAAGAAATGTTAAGCAGGCTTATTCAGATACCGTCACACATCTAAAATGGGCACCTACAAACCACAAGTAGGACAGAGGAAAACTAAACTAAAACAATTGTTCTAGACGAAACATTTTTAAGTAAACTTTAGACCCCCTACTCACCATTATCGCCATCCAGATCGACATCATCATTATCGGAGTCATCCTCCTCATTGTCGTCATCATCCTCGTCATCGTCGTCGTCATCATCATCTGCAGCATCAACATCCTCTTCAAGAAGACGTGCTACCTCTTCGTCAGAAGGAGAGAATTCGTCATTTCCGTCATCTTCCTCTTCGTCATCTTCATCCTCTCCACCATTGTCGTTCTCCAGCTCAGCGATGAGGGGATCCGTATCAACATCATCATCTGAATCCTCATCATCGTCATCATCTTCCTCCTGATCGTCATCCTCCTGGACCACAAACAGAAAGTCGGTTCTTAAAAATTTCAGCTTCACCTAAAGGAACTGAAGTTGTAACACTGCATCCAAGTCAAAAATTAGTACTTGGTCCTCCTCATCTTCCTCTTCTTCCTCTGCAAGTCTCTGCCGACCAACTTCATACAGCCTGCACACTGTGTCAGTGTTGACTGAGTCTTGGTTCTATGGGACAGACAACATTTCCACGTATTTTAGGATTAATAACCACAATCTTTGTTAATGTGATGAACAAGAACTTACCTCAATAACAGCTAGGTAGCAGTCTTTTGTATCTGTGCAAAGGTCAAATATATTCCTCTTGACGTCAATAGTGGCTGAGAAGAGGAAAAAAAATGTTTCAGGAAAGCACAAGGAGAAAAATATTAGTAAGTTTTTATGTTAAAAAAAAAAAGTTCTACAGTGTAGAATATAAACAGTATCAGAGCAAATTCTTAATTACCAGTGAAACTACTAGGAAGGATAAATTTGAAGTAGTTAAAAGGTAGGAACACTTACCAATTGGTTTATAGTCTGTGGCATTGAAAGTCCGGAATGATGAACCAAATGGACTTTTCATCTGCATTTCCATCATGTCATCTTCATCATCAGCTTGCAGCATTGCTACAAAAACAAAAGTCACAGAGAGTAAATAAAAAGGAGCCCAGCAAGCTGGTTAGCTTTGGTTCTGGCTCCTGAGTGGTTGAAATACTTGTTGTATGGGCAGAGCCAGTACTGCATGCCCATGGCTCTTCCTGTGAGGTGGCATAAACCAGCTGGTTCTTTCTGTTGCCAGTCCAACACGGAGCCTTCAGTCCATATGGCTCGGTCTCTGTGGTACCAAGTAGCGCACGCACACACACACACACACACACACACACACACACACACACACACACACTTCTACCTCTGCAGGCTCTATTCACACCTGTCACCAAATACACACATGCTCACGATGCCTCATACTTACCAACCTTGCACTCGAACACACACACACACACACACTTATACTTATGGCAGGCTTGATGCCAAATGTGCTACATTACCCATCAGGCAGTGGATTCTGCATTTACCTCCATAGATGACAGTGCCACTGTTATTGAAGACTATTCTGCACTGGTCCAGAGCAGGAACTGTGTGGAGGAGGTGGAAAGTACGCAGATCCCACTAAAAGTCCAGGTTAAAGACCATGACACTCTCTCATTTGTATAGAAACAAAAATAACCATAATCCCCAAGGGGACCCTAAACATAATGGAATAAATATTATGTTCAGCAGTAAAACAATCCCCAAATGTAATCACATTAATAATACTTATAGTGAATGTCCAGTGTTAACAAGCATTCCTTGGGCCTCAGCTGTGCATCTCTTCATCTCTCAATTTAAATATAGTTTAAGAAATGACCAAATGGGGGCATCTTAATCATTTTCTAAGCATAGGTTGATTTACTCAAGTCACTCAAAATAAAATAGCTGATTTCATTTCTACAAAAATAATTTTAACAACAAGACAGAGTAAAAAATATTCCCTATGTTAAATAACCTAATCTTAAACCAAGTATTTAAAAATATACCTCTCATTGTTGGGGCACAGCTTACATTTAGTGAAAAGGCCCAAAGGTGTGACAGTCGACAAAAGTCTAACACAAATTTTGCTTTAAAAAATTAAAATAAAATAAAAAATTCTAAATCTGCGTTTTTTTACCAACCCAATGATGAAAGGATACAATTTCTGTGTTGATGATGACTTCCAGGCCATTGGGATGAAACACTCCACTGATGTTCATGTTGAACTTGTCAAATTTGTGGATGGCCTGAGCCGTGCGCACATCCCACAGCACGCCGTCATTCAATACCAGGTCATCTGTTGGGTTGAAGGTGGCGCAGTTTCTCTTGTAGTTGTTAGCCAGGTCCGGGTTGTTTAGAGTTAGAGTAACCTGACCCGTTTGGATATCATATATCTGGTGAAGAACAGCACAGAGAATGAGCATTCACTCTTCTACTGAACCTTGCATTTAATACTTCAGACACACTCAAGACATACGTACACGTGCTACATGTTCTTTCGTCCCAATGACATGATCTTGTGAGAGCTTGCTGAACTCTACATAATGGTCACCCAGAAAGGAATGCCTAAAGACAGAGCATCATTAACATAAGCAAAAAACCCAAAACCAGTAGAACACTTTTGCCTCATATACTGTAGAGAAACTCAGGGTCTAAATATTGCTTTGGTTAAACTTTTCAGATGGATAAAGCCACATGCTTGTTTTCCATGAAGACTACAGCCCAGAGGCCATTAGCGTGCATAATTAAACCACATTTCAGCTCCTTTTGCCAGCTCCTTTGACAGAATAAAGCTGCTGTGCCACTGGGCAAAGAAGACCACATACATGGAGGCAGTAAGATTATGAAAGACTTAATCAGCAGTTATGTGGTAGTAGTTTCTAATAGTTTCATACTGCAAATATATATTTAAATTATGCATTATGCTTAATGATTTATTTTTTTTTTAATGTGCAGTGCATGTAGCTGGGTAAATATGACTTTAGAGTTTTGTGAAAACATTGCTTACTTCATGATGAACACAGATTTCATACCCCACAGTGCAGACAGTGGGTAACTCCAAGAAGCTGAAGTTAAGAGCAGAGAACCATCCTAAAAAGACACGATTAGAAATCCTCTTTCAGACATGTTTTCAAACAATACTGTTCCTGAAAAAGCAATTAGTGGAAGATACCCCCGTCCCCCGACATGCAAAAAGCCTTAATGTAAAAATTATAATTGTATTCCCTTCTCCCTCATTAAAAAAAACAAAAAACTCCAGAATATTTGAAAATGCAAAGGTTTCATTTTAGGATGTAAATACTTGGTAGGGTGTCTTCTTAAAACATCTAGTCTCAGTGTATGTGTGCTAGAGGTTTTGCAGTTTCTTTATCACACTTGTGTAAAAGGCATCTACACACTGAGAGTTCAGCAATCTTGTAAGTTTACTGCAAGGCACAGTGCAACACAGATCTAATCAACCTTGGGTAAAACATCGAGTATGATGCATGTGGACAGTAAGATGATGACGCACGGCTGCAATTCCTCGGCCATTTCTTTCCTTGTTCTGTCCTCATTGTTGTGGTCATAACAGCTGGAGGGCACATCATACAAACAAGGCTCCTGCTGCCATAACTCAACTAGACCCCCCCCCCCATTTTTTAGAATCCTAAACACTTTGTCTTGAACAAATACTCTCATCCATTATGTTCAAGTTTGTTTTGGCTTTTTCAACAAGTGTCACTGTCATGTTTGTCAGTGTGTGATTTCATCCTCAAATTCTGTTGGTTGTTTAGTGGACATTATAAGATGATTATCCTAAATTCAATCTTTGATCAGAAGGCCAACTTGAAGCATCGTCAGTGCTGATGTAGCACCACTGTTTTACAGTCAGACATCAATTATTTTCCCCTCATACTGTCATCTTCTGTCTTCGAAATCCTAACATTACACAATAAAACACCCAGTGTAAAATGCGCACTGAACCAATCATACTAATTGTGCTGTGAATCATATGATATGCAATGTTTGTTAAATTCAGATTTAAGGTGAGTACAGTCATGGTCAAACACCAAGACGATAACAAAAATCAAAACACATGACTGTTGATAAATTAGAGTTTTTTGCTGCTAACCCGTGATGGCTCCAGGTGAGTGATAGCTGAACTGTGACAGCTGTAGCTGGCTTCCTCCTGGCCTGTAAACACATTGTAGAGCTTGAGCTGCCCTGTACATGTTCCAAGCATCAGGAACCGCTCACGGGCTGAAAAGGCACAACACATGAATCCACTTTCATCCTCGTCTGCCTCCCTGAACACCGAGATAGGACGGAACCTGGAAAAAAAAAAGAACAAAAAAATGTACAGATGTTTTTTTGTTTTTGTTTTTTGGGGGGGGGGGGTGATCAATTAAATTGCTCTTGAGCCTCCAAAACAGAAAATAAAACAAAGTGACACACCTACTAAAGATAAGATGTCTGTCAAAGCATCCTCCATCAACACCTCCATATTTTGGATATATGACTCTCCGTGTGTGCCGGGATGTAAAGTTGGTGGGTGCTTGCCGTCTCTGTTTGGGCTCAGGGCACTGATGGGGGGTGAAAAGAGAAAATGGCGGGCAGGTTGCGACAGGGTTTTTACAGCGTGCATGCTGTTCCCTCAGGTACTCCGTGATAATGCTGTCTAATGCAGGGGGGGAGGGCAGATGCCTGTCAAACTGCTTCTTCATAGCTGGACTCTGGCTGAAAGCCCCGTGATCAGACTTCTGCCTCAACACCCGAGGTTTTTTGCAGGTTACTGTACTGCAACCGGTTTGCCGTTCACGTGAGAAAACAATTCGCCCAATCAATGGAGAGCCACTGTTACAATGAGGGACAGATGTTGATGGGAAAGCAGTAGAAGAAGCAGGTATCCCACTGGGCTGTGATGTTGATGGACGTGTTTGAGGATGGCTGGATCCTGGAGTGGATGAATGAGAGGGATGGCTTACAAGTCTTGATCCAACACCGTTGGCCAGCCGTGGTGTGCGAGGCAGAATAGCAACAGGAGAGGCAGGAGGGGGAGGAGCAACAGGTGGGTAGGCAGAAGACGAATGTGATGAGTGAGAAAGACATGCCATGGGGAGATCTGCCTCCTTGGTGAGTGTGGTGGCTGTGTCATGAAGGCCTTTGGCCACAAGGTGGTTCCTAATAAGCAGCAGTAGCTCTTTCTCAGGGAAGGTAATCCTGGACTGAGCAACCACACTGGCCCTCTGCAACCATGCCAGAGACACATCTGTACCAATCAGCAATGGTTTCCCAGAGATCCTTTCGATCAGCTCAGCAGCAAACTTACAGAACTTGACATGTTCACTGCGTTTGTCCTGGAGCACGGGCTCCTTCATGAGCTGCTGGATGTGTCCGCTGCTGAACAAAGGCAGCTTGCTGATGATTTGTCTGACGGAGCTGGACCGAGACAGACCCACCAGAGCTTTACAGGCCAGAGCTCGAATCTGATCTGCATCTGTAATGGGCATCTTCACTGTCAGCAGGGATAGCAGCACCTAGAGGACAGACACAAAATGTAAGTTAGAAGCAAGGGCTGGCAGAAAGTGTCTTTATGAGGAAGGCTCCCAACTGAGGGAAGTAACAGTGGTGTTCAGGCAGAGAACATAATAAGCAGTGGAACAATTCTGTAAATGTTAATGTGGGTGATTCAGTACTTTATCATAGATAAAAGTGCCTTTTATTGTCATATTTTATGCTTCCTCACATCCTCTCTTCTTCCCTGACAGAAATGCCAATATCAGTTACAATTTTATTTCTATAGCACATTTAAAAACAAGGTTGGCCAAAGTGCTTTAAATGTTAGTTAAAAACAAAACAAAAAACAAAAAAAAAAAACCTGATGTGACTCAAACTGAACTTTTACCAAGGTTAAAAAAAAAAAAAATGAAAAAGAAAAAAAGGGGGAGTTTTAAGATGGGATTTAAAAGACTGTATAGCTTCTGCATTGCGGATATCAAACAGTAGGTTATTCCAGAGTACTAGGGGCTGCAACGAAAGCCTGATCACCTCTATGCCTAAATCAAGACCTAGGCCGCAGTAAGAGTATCTAGCTGAGATGACCTCCGTGCTCTTTTGGGAATATGTAGGTTGAGAAGCTTTGTTAAACAGCTGGGTGCCATACAATTTAAAACTTTAAAAGTAAGTAAACGAATCTTAAAATAAATTAAAAGACAGGGAGCCAGTGTAAACTTGCTAAGACTGGAGTGATGTGATCATGCCTTCTAATACCTAAAGTCATGCAGCAACATTTTTGGACTAACTGCTAGCGATGGCAAGATGAGTGTTCAAGACCCAAATACAGAGAATTGAAGCAGTCCACTCAAGAGGTCATGAAGGCATGAATGTTTTCCGAGGTCTTTTGGAGGAAGATAGGATTTTGCTTTGGCAATTTCAGGCAACTGCTAAAAACTGGTCTTCAGAACTGTGGTCACTTGCTTCTCAATTTTAACAATGAGAACAATGAGAAGCTAGAGGGCCAGGGATACGATTTCATTCTAACATCAGTCTTGTTTTCATTTAGGGTAAGACAATTCTGTGTTAACCACTCTTTGACATCATGTAGATGGTTAAACAGAAGCTGCAAAAAGAACATTGGATGCAGACAGAAGCATCCACTTTAATAGGGAAATAAATTTGAATGTCATCAGCATAACAATGAAAGGGAATATTGTACTTCCTAAAATTAAAAAAAAGTTCTCTTTTGCTTGGTTTATTTTAAAAGCTTAGGCTGTGAGATTACATACCATCCCATACCTGAGATAACTATAAATATTTTGCAGCTTCAATACATTTCTGTACTATACAGCTGGTAACTTGGTGCATTTACACCAGCAGACCACATCTTTCTTGCAGACTTTGAATTCAAAAGTCACAATATTTAGGTAGTTCTCTTTCTGTAATAGCTCACCTGCACTAGTACTGTAAGTGAGTGCTGCACAGGACTCAGAATCTCCTTAGTGTCTCATCAGTGGAGTGCATCAGTATATTAATGTGGGTGCTTGTGGTTTTAAGCGTGACCCATTACAAAAAATGTAAAATAAATCCACTTGATTTAAAACTGCAGTTATACACACTCCTGTCATATATCCCTCAACATGTGTGCCACTGGTACAACTTAGACTCACTGTATTACAGACTGCCAAGAAACACACCAAGTCCATTTTTGTCAGTGCTGAAAAATCCCTACATCTTAAAAATATAAGAAAAATGAAGTTTTTAGTGAGTGCAGTATGTCGATTCTACCTTGATGCCATTGTTGGACTGCACTACATTCCACATCTTAGTGAGCACACTCTCATTGACTTTGGTCTGCTGTGGAAGACGACGACGGGGGGTTCCTGCAATGAACTTGCCAATGCTGGACATACGTTTATCTGGAGCACAAACGCAGTTGATGACAACCTGCAGTGCTGACTTCTGAATCTCCGCATCATTCACAAATACCTCTCCTTCCGCCACTGCCAGGACTATACTCATCCCTGAGAGACAAGAAAAACAATTAAATAAAAAACCCTGCAAAGGAATAATACTTGGAGTTATGCCATATCTCAAAAGGACTGGGCAAAGGTTCCTTGAAATAAACAAATGAAAACAAAGCTGCTTCATGTTATTACATTCTGTGGATAGTGATAATAAATTTTTATTTTATTGTACAAGAAATTCTCTAATGGCACTGTGAAGAGATGCACACATAAAAAGCTGTTTGACTGTACCCACTTAGTGAATACCAGTGCCATGCAAGTAGAACAAGACTTAATACTGCAAGATGAAAACTTAATTGTAGATATACACTGAACAGAATTTAGGTTTTTGGTAGATGGATGTCAACTAAAATGATGCCACTTACCAACAGTGGAAACGGTAGATCCTCCCTCATCAAGCACAGCAACAGCCTCGGACAACAGAAGCTGGGTCTTTGGAACAACTGTGAGGATACTCAGGATGTCAAGGGCATAACGTACAGTGTCGCTCCTACAGGAAAAGAAAAATAATAAATCACTATATGAGTACACTAAAAACCTCACTGTCTAGGTCTCTAAATTGCTAAAATGCATGAAAAGGTAAAATGTATAAAAACAAAAAGGTATTTAACAATGACTGCCTTGTCAATACCTGCCATAGTAGGTCCTCCAGTCGCAAGCAATCGATATGAGCTGCAGGAGGAGCTGAACACATGACAGCTTGTGAAAGACCTCTGCTGGTTCCCAATAGAGTCGCGGTGGACCGTGCTCTATCAGAAACTCCATCATTTCCACAACCTGCTCACGGCTATAGCTGACAGCCTGAGAAATGAGATACCATTGCAAAAGATTACTTCATGAACACATATCCATTACTAAAGCATAAACACAAACCAGCATATCTGCATCCAACACCGGCATAAAACATTTCAAAAATGTTTAATGGATAAAATGTCCTTTGCTTACCTTGTAGTATGGTTGTGAGTGAATGGGGGCACCCCCCTCTGTGCGTTGAAGGGATTGCTTCACCTGCTCTACCTTGATAGCCAGATGGGCCTCAAAGTACCTGCGTAGGGCCATGCAGGTGTGCTTGGCCGTCTGCCTGCTGGAGAAAATCTCATCGTCACTCAGCAGTGCACCTTGATCCTCAGGATTCAGGATCTCCAGTGTGCTGATCTGAAAGCAGTCAGTACACATCATATGTAAATACACAATCAGCATCTGCTAAATTAGAACAAAATACTGATACTGTATTGTTTCAAATATATTATCATCTATGGGTAACACAGATAGTTAAGTCAACATGTCAGAGTGAGGACTGCTGGTTGGACGCACCAGATTGACAAGACGTCTGAGTCCGTCCTGCTTGTCGAATAGCTCCAGGACAGCACGGAAGGAAAAGGAAATAGAGAAGAACATGGTGGCATGGCAGCAGCCGGATGCATGTGAGCATTCCAGCAGCCACAGCGTGTAGCCGACCACATCTGATAGGATTGAGTGTGGCAACATGCACACCTTGAAAGAATAGAAAGGCATGAACATAAATGTGAACTCATACCAGTGTTAAATCTAAGAGTGGCTTCTAATCAAATAGCTCAGCATAAACAATTTTTGAGTGATGACACAGAATTATGTTATCTTCTATAGTGCACCAACATATTTATGTGCACACAGAAATATTGCGAAATAAATCACTGCAAAGTTTTAACAACAGGCTTTGACTGCCTCCAACTTTGTGTCTTTAGCCCACACAAATAAAGCTGCAGCCAAAACTTAGGTAGCAGAATTATGGGACAATTCCAGTTGTTGTATTTTATTGTGACTGTTTGTACCCTTTCCATGGCATCCTGGTTATAGGCAAGGTAGTAGAGGCACAGTGACACTCCAGTAGCAGCCATCGAAGGCCTGGGGATTTCCAGCAACTTCTGAACTCCTCCATGAGCAACAAACTCTGCAGCAAACTTCTTATGCAATAGCAGCGAAGCCAGATACTGTGAAGATGAAAAGTAAATTGGTAAGTTTCGGTGGAGCTTGTTGTTGTGCTTCAGCACTACGAAAGGTCAACTACAGGAGAGTATGGTTACCTTGAGAGCCTCGAAGGTAAGTTGCACATCATTGGTCTGCTTTAAATCCATATAATGCATTAGCAACTCACGAGCTCCCATCTGCATGAACACTGCCAGCAGCTGCAGGAAGGAGAAAAAGGGATGAACATGGAGAACTCATAAATCTGGTCCATTTATTTTACTTTAAAAGCTTCTAAATGACACAAAGTTTGCCAGTTTTTTTTAAAAAAAATTCCTGGATGAACTGAAAATGCATGTGGTCACTCTTAAAAAAATTTTTTATAGTCAGAAGAATTTTTTTCCCCCTCTTTGATTATAATTATCAAAGACTGACATCTGCTGGTAAATATGTGGCTAAGACAGGGGACACACATTCACTGCCTAAAAGCACTCAAATACATTATGCACAGCTACAAATACTAAAAGGCCATATTATAAGGGCTGCAAAAAAGATTTTTTTTTTTTAAATTATAATCTTCAATAGTCTAAGGAGAACGCAAGTCCAAAATGCTGAAATATTGAGTTCACTGTCACATTCTTAAAAAACAATCACATTTTGGATGCTGAAACAATTTAAACCTTTGCTTTAAATTAACAAATTAAAAAAAAATATGAATTCATATCAATTGTTTGGCCAATCATTACAGCTCTAAACATTCTACAGACTGATAAAAATGGACCAACCTCCTGATATTCCCCCAAAGGTGTGAGATACTGCAGGATTAGCCTCTGCTCAATCTCTGGGGTCAAAGGGTACAGATGATAGTTGTTGCCAATCACCCAGGGGCTCATCTCAGACCAGCTGCTATTGGAAAGCTCACTGAAGTTCCTCTCTGGCTCTGGCAAAGAGAAATTTAGCTTCTGTTTTGAGATCCTGCCACTCTCCCTCTCTGCCTTTCTTTTTAGGTAACTGCTGCCATCAGACATGCCTTGGTGCACCAGCGATCCTGGAGCAGACATGGGCTTCATCATGGTTTTAACAGCAGAGTTGGCACGACTGCTGGTTTTGTGAGGGGAGTTGAGACGAAACGAAAGCTCGTTTTCGGGCTCGATAGTTGAAAAGGAAATTTCACCATCTTCCTGTTGTCCCATCCCCTCCTTTTCTGTTCCATTTTTACCCGGTGTGAATGGCTTCTCTTCAAAGCCTCCATCAACTGTCTCCTCATCTAGAGGTAACAAAGGCTGGCTCAGTGTCTTCCTGGGGCTGGGCCGCTCGATATCCCTTTTGTTCTCAGCATCCTTATCCTGAAGCTCACGCAACCGATGCAGCATCAAAGGCACCTGTCAAAAGTAAGGCAGAAAAAGCAAGCTACTTTACACCACCTACTGAATAACATTTTTAATCTACTGTTGTAATTACTTGTTTATCATTACATGCCATTACTTCATTAATGTAGCCTGATATGAGAGAGGGCAGAAATCTCAACTGACCAAAACAGAGTTCTCCTCTCTGTAGTTTGCGGGCAATGTCTTGATTCTCCATGGCACCTGCCAACAAGCCTGTGGCATAGATTCTGAGGGGCTGCTCGGCCTCCTGAGCCCACTTAAAGAGTCTTTCAACTATGCCCTCCTAAGAAGAGCAAACACAGGAGTGATGAAGTACATGCAGACAAGAATATGAATAGAAAATATGTTGAGCACCAAATTTCAAAGTTGGCTTTTATTGTTGTTAAAAATGTATTATGACTTCCAAGACAATCTTACAAAAAGTCTAAATGCATGTATATATACACACTGTAAATATGATATTTTTTTTATTTTTTATTTTTTTATAAAGGTTGAAAGATTTCTGCTTTAAAACGGGCATGGCATTTATTTCCACAGGCCACAAACAGAGTTGCAAGTAAGGTTCAACTTGCAGGCTGGACTGTGACTTCAACAAACAAAGATTCCATGTTTAGACAGTATGTTTAAATGTGATGGGGTGGTCTGTCAATCAATATCACTGCCTCAAAAAATGAATCTTACTTTGTGACTCAAAAGACTGGCAGCAAAAACTACCTGATGTTTGGAGAGGAAAAAGGGACTGCACAGAAACCCAAAAGCATCAAAGCTGTTTAGCATGGCAAAGGGAGCACCATGGTTTTGGACTTCTTTGCTTTTCAGATTCCTGGATGCAAATTTGTATCAAGAAATGTTTACAGAGAAGTACTAGAGCAGCAGTCCATTACCTGACGCTTAGAAGAGGATAGATGACACAACATGAAATGGATCCAAAGCAGCCATGCAAATGAACAGAGTAATTAAAAAGAAGAATGTAATGTTTTGGAATGGCTTAAATAAGCAAACTGAGAGGCTGTGGCCTTGCCTGTTGAGGGTTGTTCAATCAACAACAGCTTTGTGTGCATGTATGTGACAGTGCAAGTCCCACAAGCAGCTACAGGAAACATCTGATAGGAGTTGTTGGGCTGAAGGAGGTTTTATGAGATACTAATTTCAGAAGTTCAATTTTTCCATCCTGTACTGTTATTGATTAATTAATGTGTTCAATATACACAAGATAAATAAAAGCTCAGTCAGACTGTGTTTGTCTAAAATTGTGACTTAAATGAACATCAAGTCACATTGCAAACTTTCTGTTGTAGTAAACTTATGTACCTTTAAACACTGAATACACCATTTTCAAAAACTCCACAAATGTTACAGGGTACAGTAACAGCTGAAATACAGAGCATCTTCTGTTTTCTTCCAACCAGAAAACAGAAAATAGACTAAATGTGATCTCATAATGAAGTCAGGGCTAACATACTTTTTCTTGAAAGACCACAGCTGTCTCCAAACCGGGCATGATGTTCTGAAGCAGACGACAAGCTGCAGCATTAAGGGAAAATTCTCTGCTGGTCATCACATAGCTGTTCACAAGCTACAAAAGGGAAATAAAAATTAATCATCTTCTGAGTGAGCTGCTAAAAATGCCCATTACTTTGAATGTAATGATCTCAAATCTATGCAATATTCTTACTGCATTCATGAAGTCGTCATTCTTGAACAGGATCTTGAGGAGGTGCCCTAACATGCATTCTGGATCAGCTCTCCCTAGAGGCCAAGAGGGACATAAAAAAAACAAACATAACTGATATTTAAAATCAGCCACAGACTTGCAATTCTGTGGTCTGTTTTTTGGTCATACCAGGATGTCGATCATCAAAAGGGTCAGGGTCTGCTTTGTGGTACTCCTCTGTCTCCTTCTCAACAAGCTCTGAGATTCTGAAAATTATAGCACATTAGCATGTTTAACCCTTTTTATATCACCGTCAAATCATTCCTATTACATTGCATAAAACAGTCACTTTTCAAAATGATACATGGAAACATTAGCTTTAAGAGGGCCTATGCTCTTGTTTTCTGTTACAATGGTGGAGGTTTGTATTAAACATGTGATGGATATTATGGTCATCTCATGCATACCGCTCTGGGTGCTCACACAGAAGCCCCAGCCCATCTGCAGTTCAACCCTTCTGTTTGCAAAGGAGAAGCCAATCAGACACAAGCTGACCTAAAGGGAGGATGGTCTTAAGCAGTGAGGGCGGCACAAAGTCCAAGTATAAGATAAATAAGGATCATTTTTGAGTGAATCATTTAAAACTAATTCAGTAGAATTAAAGAATAAAAATATGGAGCTAGAAGTTAGCATTACAAATATATATTTTTTTACGTATATCTCATATTTTATATATATATATCTATCAACTTCAATTTAAAAAAAAAAATAGCTTAAATAATAAAAACTAGAGAGCAAAAAGCACAAAAGTCTCTGCCATTTAGCCAAAAGCAACAAATAACCAGTTGAGGAAGATACTTAAAAATAAGAATGAGCTGAAAATATTTGATCAGGTGGTTTGTTAAAATGAATAAAAAGCTAGCTAAAATTAAGCATACATGATTGTAGCTACATATGGGATAAACGGCTGACAAGTGAACGATTAACTGTACTGCTAAAATATGTTTTAAAAGAAAAATACAATAGATAAAAAAATCCACAATATACAGCAAAAATTAAGAATTAATTAAGTATCTGGAAATAATGGGATATTAGTTAATTATTTGGCTGAATAGATGCATGATTGAAACATCCAGGTTCTGCCTTCAGATGCTAGCAGAAATGCAAAGTTTGCAACACTGACTGTTCAACAGTATGATGAACTAAAACATTATCTAAAGTAGTTTAAAAACAATTAAACTGGGAACATAACAAGTAGATTCAGCAGCAAGACACCCTCTGTGAAGGTATTAAAAAGACTGGGCATCACCATACAAAGCTGCTTACTTGGTGAGGATGCTGACCAGCTCCTGTGTGCTGCCTTGTTGCTCCCTCTCCCACTGTTCAAGTAGAGCAGTCAGCTCTGCCTTGGAGTCCACACTGGCAGATGCCGATGCCGATGCCATAGCACAGCCTGTAAGCACAGCACAAGAAATGGACTTAATTTCATGTCTGGATTAACCTCTTAAAAAGCCATGGGGCCTTTAAAAACCTGTGCTTTTGTCAGTTTTACCATTTTCCCAGACACCCAAAAACCACACTATTTTACAGTTTAAAAAAATAAGGTGACTAAAAGATTCCTTTTATTATAAATTATGTGGTACCAACTTCTCAAATATGAATATTTACTGGAATTAACAATCTGTGACTAAAAATGCAAAATCTCATTTTGTTTCACCAGCAGTCAGAAAACTAGTGATATAAATAGGTTTCATTTTGCCTGCCAGAAAAAAAGGGCATTTATTTCACCATTTCCTAAATGCCATACATTTAAACGAGAGAAGATTGTCAGATGTACTGGGAATGACAATTGCCTTTTAGTTTCTCTGATGAGATAATATGACATTGCCTGAGGTTTTACATGTCAGTTTCTGTGTCAACTAATTATGACAATTTAACAACAAATGATTAATTCAAGGCATAAAATGTAAGCTTGATTTCTCTTCATGGTCAGGAAGGAGGATGGAGGATCTGACAATTTTATACAGTTGAGGAATATATAGAAATGTGCAAGGGTCTTAAATCTCCCCTCATTTCTTTATATTTTGCTAGGAAAAATGGGAAAATAAGCAGTGATTTATTAAAATGTGCAAACATAAATGGGAATACAATCTACAAGGCAAAAACACTTTGCACAATTCCAACAAGTCTGAATGTCAATATTTGGTATGGCCACCTTTATTCTTCAACATAACCTGAACTCTTGGGCAAGTTTTCTAGTAATTTCTTTAGTCTTCAGAATTAGTTCTCTGGGCTTCTTAAAGGACATTCAAAGCTCATCTTTTGACACTGACTGCCTTTTGTTTGCTCGGGCGACCACTTACTAACTGTGGTGACATCAATGGGTTCCAGTAGTGAGCCGCTGAAATTCTCAGCCTGGCACAGTGCTGGGCGATCAACCACTGGCTAGAACCCTCAGTTGGTAGTACATGGCGAATCAAAATTGCTAAAATGGAGCCAGTGGTGTTCGGGGTCTGTGTTTTACAGATGGCTGTAGACACTCACTGTTGTCCCTTGCTCCTGACCTATTCCATACATACTGACAATAATTTGAACCAAAATATTCACATTTAGATTCCTCACTCCATAAGACCTGTTGTCACTGATTTTCAGTCCAGTAATCTGACATACTTCAGCCTTTTCTCCCAATTTCCCTCCCTTAAGAATGGTTTCCTGACAGCCACCCTTCTACTGACAACAAATTCTGATGAGGTTTTAGTGAAGAGTAGATGGATCAACTGAAGTGCCAGATGCATCTCTTGAGTCCTGTGCCACATCTTTGCTGGATTTTTCCCCCTATTTCTTAAGAACATAACTTTTAGATATTGTTCATCTGCTGTAGATTTTAGGCCCGCTGCCTCTTCACTACTTGTCTACCTTTTTTTGAGGACACTGCACACCATGCCAAGATATGCCACATTTTCCACCAACAGATTCTTTGGTAATCACCTTGTTGGTGCAAAAATACTATTTTGCTTGAATGATTCATATACCAGTTAAGTGGCTCAACAAACAAAACACAAGGACTGGACTGAAAATGAGAGAAAAAAAAGTAGCCAATATCCAAAGAAAAACTTTGAAGCAAAATTAAAAAGGAGGGTTGGCTCAAGACTTTTGCACAACACTTCATGAAACATAAAGGGTCTTTACCCACAGTACAAAGCGCCTTGAGGCGACTGTTTGTTGTGATTTGGTGCTATATAAATAAAATTGAACTGAATAAAATGACAGGCTTTCAGAAATTTGGAGCCATTGGGCATTTACCCGCTTTGCCTAGTTAGTAATTCAGGATCACCTATTTGTGTATTCGAACTGAAGTTTGTTTCGCTAAGAGGGGTACCCTAGGAACAAAGTTAGGATTTCTTTGGGTTTGCTGACTTGACAAAACCAAAACCCTCAGTTGGAGATAACCGGTTTGATGACTCTTCTTCTGCACAAAATGATCCCTAAAAGTGCCACCTACTCCAATCAGAGACGCTATCAGATTATGCTGATAAAGCAGATTAAAAATCTCTGAATATATAATATATATAAAAAAAACAACAAAACATAAAACTGTTTCAAATGAGACTCAGAAGCTGATTAGAAAGAAGTACAAGATTTATACATTTTCTGCATCACCAAATTAATACATGCACTCTTGACATAGTTTTAGTAAGGTACGGCTTAACAACTTGCACATATAAAACGTATTTCCTCAGCATAGAAAGTATAATTCACTTAAAACACAAACAACAGAATCGGTGAAAACGTGGCGCTTCCAGCTGATTTTAAATCGAGACTCGGAACATAACCTGCTCTCGACCTGGTAAGTTACTACGGTAATTTAGCCACGTAAAAAGAGAAACACTTCCGAAAACTCTGACTTTAGGCTCAACATAGCTCGCTAAGCCATTAATCTCGCTTCGTAGTTCACGCCTCAGGTCGGGAGAACAAAGCGCGAGCACGTTGACTCGCCCCGTTGCCTTTTCACAGCTGAGCCTGCAGCTGCAGTTGTCCTCAAGGGATTGCTGCAACTGTCAAACTTCTGTTCGAGCCAGTGTTTGCCAAAAGTATTTTATGTTCTTCTTGAAACATCATTTAAACTCAAACGAGTTGTGTGTTTTTTCCTACATGCACTTAACCGTAACCGAAGCAGACAGCAGCAAACTCACATATACTGCCTGTTGCGATGTTTGGCTAGCTGTTAAATAAGACAGCTAACCTAATTAGCACGCTAAAGTCGACACGATTCGATTCCAGAACTGCAGTTCGAACTGTCCAGACATGCACAACTTATCCTTTTAGACTCAAATTATGCTTGGACCAAAAAGACCTTCCTGCACATGCACAGTACCGAGGAACTAGCTAGAAGCATCACAGGTGAACCTTGGTAGTTAGCTAGCATGCTAACTTTACCTTGTTATTCCGCTCAGGTCTTGCTCGCTTTTCTCAATTTCACCAAGATTCGCATCCACCTGTATTAATCCAGACTTAAATAGCCGAAGACTGATTATCGACTCATCAATCACTGACTCACAGTCTCAGCTTAATTTGCTTTATTGCAGCGTTGTGTAGACGGTTTATTATCATTATGGCGAACACGTTCTGCACGTCATTTCACGAGCGACCGTCGACTAGTAATGACGAAGTCAACCACACAGCAAAACATTACGAAATTAGCGGTTTTTTTTTTTTTTGCAAAGCAGGAATTACAAAATCATACAAGTAAAAACAAAACAAAACAGAGTTTCCACAACAGGGAAATAGGTTGGTCAAATAAAAATGACACTGCTTCAAAAACAAACAAACATGATTTTACTTATAATGGAAAAAAAAACTACTACTGTCATATGACAAAGATATTCAGTTAACATAGTATAATTAGAGTTTACATTGTTCCAGTAAGATTTGTTTTTCTATAGTGAATACATTAAAGGAGCTGTCTTGTCTCTAATTATGCAAAATTAAAGAAGCTTTTTCAATTCCACTAATGTGTGAGGTGGTAAATTCAGAGCTTTTTTTTAACTGCTTCTGCACATCAAACTTTAATAAGGCCATGTTTCCCTTAAAAGTTTGCTCCCTTTTAAATCAACAAGACAGAACTGTAAGTGGGTAAATATGGTTTCCCTTTGTTCCAATATGCCTAATTATTGTGTTTACATTACAGTACAGCAACAGGTGGCAGGATAGTTGTCTGCATCAACTTTAAACTCATTTCCATAAACAAAGTAAATGTGTGAGTTTCCTTTCCAGGTGTACGTGACCTTGGTGACAGGGATCAGCTCTATGATTTGACGCTGCAGACAAAGAAAGTAAATATGAGCATAGGGCATGTTGCAAAATTATGCTTTGACTAAGTATTTTCATGTCCAAACAAAATATTTTTATATTCTATTAACATAATATAAATACCTGCTGTAGAATACGTGATGTCTGTGAGTACTTGCCCTGGTGATCACCGACAAGGCGCTGAGAAGCACTTACCACTGAAGGCTCAGGGAAGCTCACCAGTGGGTATACCTGCAAAGGGTGATCACAGTAAATTGAAGTTAAGCCCAGAGACACTGTCACTGTTTAAACTGCATTGACTTATTGATAGATGGTTCAAGCAGGGTAAAAAAAAGAGTTTAATTTATTACATCACATTACCTCTGACAAGCTGATATAAAAACTGCATAGTTAAAACAGCACATAAGCAACTAGTCCTACACCATGGTCTCACAGGATGTGTTCAGCAGAAGTGTTTTCTTTGTGGTTAGCAATGTTTTCATAGTTGTCACAGTCTAATACACAAGAACTGTAGTTACAAGCAACACTTGTGTCAAATGTGCAGGGGGTGGGCTAAAATAATGATATTAGATATTTTATTTTATTATTTTAACATATTGCTTCCTCTTGCAATATTAATGATACACAAGTGCCAAATATTCAGTCGCGTGAAAAAAAAAAGTTCTCACATGACTATGCCGTAGTGGTGGGAATTCTGGCTCTTTTTTGAGAGCTGGTTCTTTTGGCTTGGCTCATTAAAAGAGCCAGCTTTTTCAGCTCCCAAGTGGCTACTCAGATTTTATTTCAAAAATATGTGTAAAATGAATTACTGATGTAAAAACATGCATTATATCCAATGTTTATTTATATACTCAACATAGAATAGAGTGCTCCAAATATAAATTATAAAAAACAAAAGACTGGCACTCAGAAAAGCCAAGGGCCTACGAGGGGTTGATCCTGTTTCTCCTTCCTGATATGACCTGCCCTGTTTTGTTCTTCTAATTGCACTGATGGATGTACAGTTCGTATATGCCTGTGCAGGTTGTTTTTGGAGCCTACTCGATAAGAAATTCTAACTTTGCACAGGCTACACTCTTCCTATCATTTTAAAATGTGTCCAAACTTTACTACATTTTCTGTCACTTATTTCCCTCACGGTTCCTGCGTGTACCCTCTATGCAAAGTGTATCTTCCCCTTGCTCTTTCCTTTCTCTTTGCGAACTTTGCAGGAACCTCTCCCTCTGTGTTTGATCTGTGTGGACTCACTGTGTGGTGTCTCTGTGCCCTCTCCCCTTCCCTGTCGCCCACATCTGCCACACATCTTAACCAATCACGTGTTGCTTCCACACACACACACAAAAAAAGGCTCACAGTCAGGAGCCGGCTCACAATCAGGAGCCAGCTCCCGTCGTTCAGTTCAAAGAGATGGCTCTTAGACCCGGATCGTTCACAACCGACACATCACTACATTGCAGTCCTGTGAAAAATCATGTACATTCCATGATTCAAGAGCATGTAGAACCACCTTTAGCCCAAGAACTTGAAGTAATTGTTTTCTGTATCGCTTTATCAGTCTCTTACAATGTTGTGAAGGAATTCTGACCCACTCTTGTTACTATGTTACTTCAGTTTATTGAATTTTGTTCATTTATGCACAGCTCTCTTAAAGTCCCACCACAGCATTTCAATCAGGAAGAGGTCTGGACTCCTGTCACATGACCCAACTTTCGTCAAGCTTTAGCTGTCAGACAGATGGCCTCAAATTTGACTGTGATATACTTTGATATACAGACAAGTCAGTGACTGCAAGGTACCCAGGACCTGTGGCTGCAAAACATGCCCAAATCATCACCCCACCACTACTTTACAGCTGGGATGAGGTGTTTGTGCCCGATATGCTGTGTTTGCGTTTCTCTAAAAGTGGCATTTTTTATTACTGTCAAACATCTTCACTTTAGTCTTAGCTGTCCAAAGCACATTTTTCCGTCAGTCTTGCCGTTTGTTCAAATGCAACTCTGCAAATCAAAGCAAAGTTGCTGTGTTCTTTTTAGAGACATGCTTTCTCCTGGCAACTCTTCCAAACGAGCCATACTTGTTCAGTATTTTTCTAATTTTTCTGTCATAAACTTTCACATTTAACATGCTACCTGAGGCATTTAGAGTCTGAGATTTAACTCTTGGGTTTCTTGCAATTTGTCTGAGCATTGCATGGTCTAACACTGGGGTGAATTTCCTTGGATGTCTACTACTGGGAAGATTGTGGTAGTGTTAACACCACCTGAATGCTCCAGACCAGCAAACTGACAAAATTTCTACTTTTATATGAGGGAGTGGGGAGTCCACACTTGCTGATGATCAATTAATCAAGTGCATTTGATTAACAGCACTTGGCTGCTACTTACCCTCTTAATTCCTATGAAAGCGGAGAACTTTTTCACAAGACTACAAATTGGAGCACTAATTAACTGTCACATTATTAGAAAATCTTCTGGGTATTTTTTTCTTCTTTGGTTACAAAGATATAATGATGCATTTTAAATTATTTTCTTGCAGTGTATCAAGTATTATACTGAATCATTTTTACATTTTTACCATGTACTGGGTGTCTCTGAAGAGCTCCTTGCCAGACACCTTGCTAAGGTTTTCCCCCTGAAGTCCACTTAACTGATCCACAATGTATGCATCAGAGTTGTTAGTCCTGCAAGCATATACATAAGAGGAAGTCCAGTCTTATTATACAGCAGCTTTAGATTGTATGTGGATGAGATTCAGCTTATTACCAAACTATTGTGTTGGCCAAGTGAGAAACTCTTAATATTTAGGAATGCGCACCATTTCACAGTGAGTTTGATGTAGACCAGGAGTTGTTGTTTTCCATGGCATGTGTCACACTGCCTCAATCCTTGCCCAAAGCAGTGGTTGCAGCTGTAAAAGAATAACTATCAGTATTTTGTAGTAAAGAGCAAAAATGACAGTGATTAGCCATGACCCCATTTGATCCTTTATCAGAAAGCTATATTAGCAATCTATGGGTGATGCTTACTTTTCCCTCCCTCTACCATTGCAGTGGGTGCAGCGATCAGCTCCATGACGATAGCCAGATCCATTGCACACCCAACAAACTTTCTGTCAGGAGCAAAATAAATAAATAAATAGGATCCACCTGCTAAAAGTCATCAGTTAGCTTTTTTCCACTAAGGCTTGTGTAAAATACTCACATTACCACAGCCGGCACACTCTTTGCATGGTTTACGTCCCATTCCCACACAGTTATGGCAGGGCTGTGAACGAAATGAGGTAAATTCATGAGGTTTAAAAAAAAAAAAAAAATCAGCAAAAGTTTTTTTTTTTAAATAATTTATATATATATATATATATATATAAATACATACAAATATTTATATATTAACAGATTTTATGTAGCTTGCCTTCGTGGATGATGTGTAAGGAACTCTGATAGTTTGTTTGTCATCCACAAAAAAACTGGGGGTTTTAGCAGGAACATCCCAGGGCCCTGGTGGTGCTTGGGTATAGGCATCCACCTGCTGACCTGTTAAAAATAAAATGCATCCTAAATAGCAGGCCGACAGTTTAAGTAACGCAGAAAGAGTGTGTTGACTAGTGAACCAATATAATTTTACTCACTGTAAAATACTGATAAATAAATCTGCCTTTGAGTTTTGGACTGTTTGATACAAAATCCAGGTTAAAGGTGTTACTTTAGACTTAAGAGTAATGACAGTTTTCAACATAAAAAGAAAATGATAACAGTAATGTACCAGCGTATGGCTCATGACTCCACTCTGTAGATCTGGATTCAGTGAACGTTTCCAGGCGGTACTAAAAAACCAAACAGAAAAACAAGCAAGCATAATGTTTTTATTGGTTATTATTAACGATTATTTGTGCTCTGAATGTATTAAAAAAAAAAAAAGACAGTTCTGTTGTCGTTGTTGCAGGGTTTTCAAAAGCAGCCTACTTCATCTTACCCTGTATGTATTGAATGCCTCCATGTTTGTGATCACACCCTCCTTTGCCGGTGCAGAACTGTAGCAGCATTTACTCTTTGCAAACAGGATGAAGGCATTCCGGGCTGTATCTTCAGTTATTGATGGGATGCTGCCAGCAATAAAGGAAGGTGATACAGTATGTCACATACAGTGCCTTGCGAAAGTATTCGGCCCCCTTGAACTTTTCAACCTTTTGCCACATTTCAGGCTTCAAACATAAAGATATAAAATTTGAATTTTTTGTGAAGAATCAACAACAAGTGGGACACAATCGTGAAGTGGAATGAAATTTATTGGATGTGTCAAACTTTTTTAACAAATAAAAAACAGAAAAGTGGGGCGTGCAATATTATTCGGCCCCTTTACTTTCAGTGCAGCAAACTGACTCCAGAAGTTCAGTGAGGATTTCTGAATGATCCAATGTTGTCCCAAATGACTGATGATGATAAATAGAATCCACCTGTGTGTAATCAAGTCTCCATATAAATGCACCTGCTCTGTGATAGTCTCAGGGTTCTGTTCCAAGTGCAGAGAGCATCATGAAGACCAAGGAACACACCAGGCAGGTCCGAGATACTGTTGTGGAGAAGTTTAAAGCTGGATTTGGATACAAAAAGATTTCCCAAGCTTTAAACATCTCAAGGAGCACTGTGCAAGCAATCATATTGAAATGGAAGGAGTATCAGACCACTGCAAATCTACCAAGACCCGGCCGTCCCTCTAAACTTTCATATTAAACAAGGAGAAGACTGATCAGAGATGCAGCCAAGAGGCCCATGATCACTCTGGATGAACTGCAGAGATCTACAGCTGAGGTGGGAGAGTCTGTCCATAGGACAACAATCAGTTGTACACTGCACAAATCTGGCCGTTATGGAAGAGTGGCAAGAAGAAAGCCATTTCTCAAATATATCCATAAAAAGTCTCATTTAAAGTTTGCCACAAGCCACCTGGGAGACACACCAAACATGTGGAAGAAGGTGCTCTGGTCAGATGAAACCAAAATCGAACTGTTTAGCCACAACGCAACATATGTTTGGCGTAAAAGCAACACAGCTCATCACCCTGAACACACCATCCCCACTGTCAAACATGGTGGTGGCAGCATCATGGTCTGGGCCTGCTTTTCGTGCAGCAGGGACAAGGGAAGATGGATGGGGCCAAATACAGGACCATTCTGGAAGAAAACCTGTTGGAGTCTGCAAGAGACCTGAGACTGGGACAGAGATTTATCTTCCAACAAGACAATGATCCAAAACATAAAGCCAAATCTACAATGGAATGGTTCACAAATGAACGTATCCAGGTGTTGGAATGGCCAAGTCAAAGTCCAGACCTGAATCCAATCAAGAATCTGTGGAAAGAGCTGAAGACTGCTGTTCACAAACGCTCTCCATCCAACCTCACTGAGCTCGAGCTGTTTAGCAAGGAAGAATGGGCAAGAATTTCAGTCTCTCGATGTGCAAAACTGATAGAGACATACCCCAAGAGACTTGCAGCTGTAATTGCAGCAAAAGGTGGCGCTACAAAGTATTAACGCAAGGGGGCCGAATAATATTGCACGCCCCACTTTTCAGTTTTTTATTTGTTAAAGTTTGACACATCCAATAAATTTCATTCCACTTCACGATTGTGTCCTACTTGTTGTTGATTCTTCACAAAAAATTCAAATTTTTTATCCTTATATTTGAAGCCTGAAATGTGGCAAAAGGTTGAAAAGTTCAAGGGGGCCGAATACTTTCGCAAGGCACTGTAGTCTAATCTTTTAAGAGGAAGTAACAAAGGAAGTGTCAAAGTGCTGAAACTCTGAAATGGTTTTAGTTCCTAAATCCCATCACAGAAAGTGTTTTGCAGTACCCTTGGCTATGATGTTGAAATAAAATATTTAGAGCCTTACTTCCACTGGGGCTGTTTTGGCGCAGGCTCAGGATGCGGCGCTGGGTATGCAGGCATGGGAGGTGGCAGAAATCCACCTTGAAAACAAAATGTTTTTAGTTTCACGCAGCAAAAAACAGGTAAAAAAAGACAAGGGGCTGGTTTCCCGAACATTAATAAAACGTAGCCTAGACGGCAACTTTGTTTAGTTGAGTCTTTCTTTTAGTCTGGAACTAAGCTTAATCCATGTCTGAAATACTCGCTGATAATGTCCTGTTTTAACTGAAAATACTGAACTGGGCCATTTTTAACTGACAACTTCTGTTTTTGTTTTTTTTAAAGAAAGATTTACAAAAATGAGGGCAACTTTTCAACACAGCAGCCAAATCCAACAGCCCCCAAAAGTACAACTGCAGTAATAAACATATGATTTATTTAACAGCATGTATATTAGGTACCCCTATAAAGTGGAGCACACAGTATACGGTATGAATTTGGGAACCTTGTGAAATAGGTAAATAATGCAAACAGTTAAAATCATTTATTATTACTATATGCTACTTCATCATCATAGAAGTTTTTATATTGCTTTCCAAAATGATTTATTTATAAATACTGCATTCACTGTCTTCTCACCTTTCTGCCATTCATTTCAGGTTTATTATGTTGCCTCCTGTTAAACTGAGTCACAAGATTGTCAAAGTAATTCTGAATCAAATGCAGCAATAATACACATAAACCAACACCCACCTTTTTATATAGTGAGTGTATCTAAGTGAGATAAGCATCAAAGTGAGGAGACAGTGTTAAAGGCAGCAGCTCACACGGCTAAGTCACAGTTAGATTAAACTTTATTAATCCCTTTAGGAAGATTCCGTCAGGGTACTTAAAGGCTGCTCCCTTATTCACAACGGGTAGCTCCACGTGTTTGATTTGGCAGATTATTTATTTTTATTTTTTATTTGTTTATTTTATTTTTTATTTTTTTTTACATCAGATGCATTTACTGGCACGAACCCAAAGAGATTTCTGTTTTCTCCCAAGTTCAAACCAGTGCTATTTCACTTGTTAGCAAATGTGTAAACCACTACACTACGGAGCCACTAACATGGTTAACTCAAAGTTACTTCTCCCAAATTTTGAAGTGTGTGATACTGAAGACATATAATGAAAAAAGGGGTCACAAAATAAGTTTCTTTATTAAGAAAAATAGTAAAGGATACAAGTGTTAAATAAAACCATCTCATTTTTAAACAAAAAAAATTTTTTTTAATTTAATTAATGTCAGTTATTATTAAGGCAATGTATCAATATGATTTATTTTTAAATTCTGTTTTTTTATATTTTAATAATTTATTTTTATCAAACACTTTAAGCCTCCACATGGGGCATTCTTTACAGTAGCAAAAGCAAATGTGCCGTATACCATACCTCCTCCTGCAATTGTTCCTTCATATCCAGGCATGCTGTCAAACATGCTGGCTGGAGGAGCACTGGGGCCCTGGGTGTCAGCTGCAGGTTGGGCAAAAATTGCTTAAACAGATCAGAAGAACCAGTTTATTCACATCCAGATGCAGACTCTGAAATCATACAAATCTTCTCTCATGTTTTAACATTTTCATGATCCACAGCCAGATCATGGAAAGAAATGTGTAAAAGACTCCACTGTTCCTTACTCAGTCTACTCAGAAATCTTGGGGCATTCCCAAGTTACATGTTTGTCCTTCAGAACATCCTAAAACAGTGTTAGGGTGCAGTGTGACTTATGTTGGCCCTCTTCCACGATCACATCCATTCTGACAGGGGTTTTGCTGAACTAAATACTTCAGTGTGGTGCAGAGGCAAGAGACAAGATTAATCTCTTGTCTCAATTGCAGTGTTTCTGCAGCGATGGATCTCACTTCCTACACTACACCTGCCGAGCATTATATTGCACTACACAGGACGCCTCCAGCCACCTAAAACGACTTGTACGTCTTGATGACATCACTCCCACAGTTGGAAAACTGGAATTATTTACTACAATAGTTTGAATCCATGAGTGTAGCAGCCCCTTGGACTATATGAACAAGGCAGAGTTTCAAACGGAACAAAAGCAGAATGCCACCATTCTTGTGTACATTATATTCACATATCAATCACAACTCAAAAAATGTTACTCAAACAATGAAATATTAACAAATGTATCACATCTCTATTAAATAAACAAATTACACGTTCACAAAACACATACTGCCTTTAAACTTGACAAGTTGTGCAATTTAACTTATATGAACGAATGAAATGACATTAATTCTAAGATAAATAAATAGCATCGCTATAGGTCATTCCACTTTCCCATGGGCGCTAATTTGGTTTTAGATCTTAGCCATCTTTGCCAGCAAGCTCTCTATTTCGAAGTGTGCGTTTCAGCGCGGTGTAAATAAAATCTATAAAATAAAGATAATGACGTAAATGGCGATACAAGCTTGTTTCTTGCAAAGCGTGAACTTATAAACAATATAAATACCAGTTTGTTTTCTGATTCTTTTACCACACCACGGTTATCCATAATGTCGACCTGGAAACCAGCAGAGTATCGAATCACGAACGTTAACAACCCTTCAAAATAAGAGCGCAACACAGCAAAAGAAGGCGTTCTAAAAGTTGCGGGAACGTCAGGTGTTGTGCCAAATAGCGATCATCTACCATTTAGTGATATCCAATGTTTCTATGTGCTTTTATGTATAGTGCATTTGCTTATATTAGTTTTAAAAAAAAGAAAAAGGAGTGCAGTCAACTGGATTTATGAATGACTTCTATATATATATATATAAAAAAAAAAGAAATTACCTGTTTTGCCAGTATCATTATAACCAATTGTACCTACAATATAACCAATCCAGTCTTTTTTGGCCACTTAAAATATCTTTATAGAACTTTAATGTTATCCATCCATCCATCCTCTTCCACTATTCTGAGTTATTTGTCTTTATCTCTGCTGCCTTCTTGGCCAGATTTCTCTTTAAAAAGACATTTTTAATATCAATGGCAGTTTTACCCCTAATAAATAAAGAATATCTAAAATCCCTGTTAGATATCTACAATCACTTTTTAGTAAAGTGATCGCAGCTTCTACCTTCACAGAAATGTTGTTTCTCGCTCAAAATTATTTCATATAATTTATGAGAGATATTTTTGAAATATGTTTCACAGATTATAAGTCAGCAAGTCGTTTACAACATTTTAAATACAGGCAATCACTTTCTGGCAAATCCCGGAAATCACTTTCTGGCAGACGATCACTTTTTGGCACAAAACCTGTTGTGTTGTGAGGATATTCATTACATTTAGCATCCATTTACAATGAGTGAGAAAATAGCAATAGGGGTAAAATATCTTACCTGGTGCCCCTGCAGCTGCTGGTATATAACCGGGGGTGGCAAATCCATAATCTCGATCTGTCTGGCTGTAATCAACGGGAAAACGAAAGTTAAGTCAATCTGGGGGTCAGAAAAATGCGAGCTGCGTTAAAGTTTGAAGCAAAAATACAGAATAACGACACTTGCGACACTTACGGAATTAAAGGCTGACGGTCCATTTCAAAGCGTTTCACAGCACCTATGCGAGAAAATTCACACTGTAAAGTCTAATCACGTCAGTCAGTTCATCACAAGTCATCATGTGACAGAAAACTTTTTACCTTTTATCACACCACGTCACACTTCCCTCCTGTTTTCAGCTACTTCAGCACCGCCAGTTCCGGCTTTAGCAATCCAACAGGATCTAAAAACTTTATGGTTTTCTCGATGTGGGAACTGTGGTGAAGGAAAAGTACTGGACCCCCGCCCCAAGAACTAAAAACGAAACCTTCCGTTCAGGAAGTGCGCACTAATCATTGAGAACGTATTCCAAAAAAAAAAGTGTACGTTCAGCTCAAAGCCTCAGAGAACCAGCGGAAGATGTCAAACACTTTACGAATAATAACAACAACAAAAAGATTCCAAATATTTAGCTCGTTAAATTTTGAGAAAGAAGCATCCAATTGCGTCGTAAAGTAGCTTGTTGCATTCTTGATAGACTACAGCACCCATAATCCTTTGCAACGCCCACGGAAGTCCTTTTTCTTTCTTTCCGCCGTCGGTAAGGTTCCTTTTGGATTTACATCGGCGGGTGAGTTGATACAATCTCAATCAATCCGCTAAATTCAGGCTGTTATTTACTTATCATGATATGGTTCACGAATCATTGGCATTTATTGTACATATACGAGCTAAAATTTACAGTTTAATCATGTCATATATGCGTTAATTGAGCATAGTGCTGCTGCTAAAGAAATTTACCGGCTGTCAGCGCCATCGACGTGAAATGGGGGTTGTAGTAATCATTAAAGCCTTGTTGTACCATGTGTTTCACAAAAGAGCAGCGTGGAATAAATTTAATACATGACAGAGTACAAAATGGAATATACACGATTGGGGTTAATTAAAAAATGAAACTCCCGTGAAAATCCGCACAGCGGAGTAGCATGGCTGGCTAGCTAGCTAAACATTAACGCCACTGTGGGCGCTAGCTAACGATGGTCTGCACGTCTGCTTTGAGGCTCATTCTTCGGTAAAGCAAATGCTCCGAGATATAAAATGCTATGCTTAGCTTTTGTTTTAACCAGTTCTTAAGAGATTTGCACGACAGTGTCTAGTGAAGCTGGCATGCTGATTCTGTGCTAAACACGTCTTTTTAAACTGTTCTCAGTCATCATGGCAGCCCTCAGGCCCCTCACTAAGCCCAAGATTGTCAAAAAGCGAACTAAGAAGTTTATCCGCCATCAGTCCGACAGATATGTCAAGATTGCGGTAAGTGCGATGTCATAGATGCCCATCAGTTTTGGATATTTACCTGCAAGGACGAACTCATGGCAGTGAGTTTTAATACCTGCACGTTTTTTTTTCACATCTCCCTACAGAAAAACTGGCGTAAGCCCAGAGGTATTGACAACAGGGTCCGCAGGAGGTTCAAGGGCCAAATGCTGATGCCCAACATCGGTTATGGTAGCAACAAGAAGACCAAGTACATGCTGCCAACTGGTTTCAAGAAGTTCCTGGTGCACAATGTCAAGGAGCTCGAGGTCCTGATGATGAGCAACAAGTAAGTTAGGAGTGCACATACATGTAGATTACTGCTATCTTATAAGTAAAGGAGGTAGTGCACCACATTACTTAGGTTATGTATATTTTCCAGTGTTTTCTAATTATTATTCTTGTCTTGCAATTTTAGCTCTCACAAAAGTGTTTCAAGTTCTAAGAAATTACTATTAACAGAGTTCTGTAAACACAGTAAGTTAGACAGGTACAACGAGAGTATTTTTTGTGTGTGTGTGGCTTTTGGTTTTATATTGGAGGGTTTTCTTGATTCTTCCTGGTTCAGGGTAAATCTCTAAGGGTATGGTTGTGCGGTTAGCTATGATTAGTCCATGCACATTACATTTGATAAACACAAGGTGCTTTTTTGTTTAAGTTGTCTGAAACCCCAATAAATGGAATGTATTGGAAAAATAATCTTGTTATAAAACTGGTGATTTGTCTTTGAACTATGTTCATAGATCATGTGCAGTTCACATATTTTTAAGTTCTGGATGCATTGACTAGTTATAACAATGATGGGTGTTTGCATTCTCAGTGTTTCTCAATTTTTCAGGTAAAAGTTGCTGCTTTTACTTTTTCTTAAAGGGTTTTCTTTTTTCTAACTTATAAAAAAATTGTCCTTCCATCAAAGTAAAATCATGAGGGCTGTAATTAAAAAATTTTTTAAGGATGTGGGTTTTCATTTTCTCAAACTTAAAATACTTTTTTGTTTATCATGTGAACAACAACAAAAACAAGTTAAGTTTGAGATTCTTTGCCTTCGCGTTAAGTGGATCAGTCATGCCTTTGTGCATTGTTAACACCCAAAGACTTACTTGGAGCCAGAAAAATTGTCACAAAAATATCTAGTTTTGTAACTCTTAACTGTAGAATGTGATCAGAAATGATGGCACTCAAATTCCAACAATGCTTTGTTCTATGTTTTTTTTTAAAATGTGGTTTACATCATGAGAATAGTGTAATAGCTCAACAGTTTGATGGTAATAACCACAAACGCAGGTGATGTTTTAAAAGAAGGATCTTGTATGAGGAAGTTCATTGTTATTAAAGCTCATCAAAAATTGAATTCCCAGAAATCTTGTTTTCAAAGTTGATCAGGTCACGCTTTATTTAAATTTTGTTTTTTTAATTTAACTTTTGTGATACAGTTTCCTAATATCAGAGTTTAGTCTGTTTGAACAATAAAGCCGTTCAGCCAGTTCCTCAAGACTTGAATTGATCAGTTTTGAGAGTATTAGAAAGTTTGGTGGTTTGTGCAGTTGGATTCCAAAAAATGTCTTCCCTACAACAGCTTGTGTTAAAAAGGCTGAAAGCGTCCAGGCTGCTTGCCATAGGAGGATTTAGGCCCTAGTCTCTTAGCTGTATGGGAACTTTAAGTACTTTTTTTTTTTTTTTCCCTACTGAAGTAATGAAAGGAAATGCTAAACTAGTTTTAAAAGTAGTAGTTGTAATCTCTTGAGGGCAGATTTTCTGGTCTGTGGTTCAAGGGAGAGGCCTGGCTCTTCTTATTCACTTCTCTCTTTTAAAAATAATTAATTTTTGAGTGCAAGTGCAAGCATAAATCCACAGAGATAATAGTGTAGTCCGTGAAGATGATTTTGTGTTTCAGCAAGAGCTAAGCTGAAATTAAAGTATTTCTAATTTTTATTTTTTTTGCTTGTTTCTCTTCAAAATTAACATGGTTATATATGTTATTTTACGTATGGATCATTATTAGACCTGCATAAATAGGCTACAAATCAGAGATGTTTGACAACACTCTGTGAAAGGGAATGCACCAGCTCAAATGGTTGTTTAGAGCTGCTGTTCAAATGGCAGCTAAAAACATCAGTAGACATTGGCTAAAACAAGTTTCCTGCTTAATTTGAGGGCTTTTTTTTTTTCATGATGTCCACATATGGCCTTCTACATAGATCCAGGTGACTTTTAAATCTTATTATGCCACTGTGATGGACTGATTTCAATCTGTGTATTATACATAATACCTTTGACAATTTTAAGTGTTTCTCCACAGTGTGTTTCTTTTGCATTTTGTTTTTCCCTTGCAGGTTAAGGGGAAATAAAGCGTGGCATTTATTGCTGGTTGTGACATGTTAGGCTCTTAAGTTGAGATGAGGATTTTTTTTAAAAAAAAGTATAAATGTAGTGGAAGAATGTGGTGAGACAATGTTTGTCTTTTCTGAAACCCTGACATGCAAAAGCAAAAGTAAAATGCAGAAAGTTGAAATCCAAAGATCTACTCAGCAAATCGAGAAATATGTGGCTCTGGCCACCCTCCATTACATAGGGGTTATTAACTCCCTACACTACCATGTATTACAATTTATTGTGCCTGTTTTTACCTTATGCATAAACATCGCAGTTAACTGTATATTTAAAGATAGGTACAGTGCAAAAGGTCAGGAGCAAAGACAGATAATCAGCTGCTAAGTTTTCAGGTGATTTATGATATGACTTCGAGGATTGTCTTTGCCAGACCATAGCCTGCATCCCAATACTTGACTTTTTGACATCTTGCTAGTGTTCCATAAACTTGCAATTGAATTTGTGCTCATTCAGAGTAAAGGGCTGAAAGACATAACATGTTTAAAATAATTATTTTAAACTTTGGTATGAGTATCAACCAAGAATTTCACAAAAGGTGCATCCCACTTTTTGGCGTTTCAGTGAAAACACCTTGTTCTCTGTGCCTCTGCAGGACTCACTGCGCTGAGATTGCCCACAATGTCTCCTCCAAGAACAGGAAGCTGATTGTGGAGAGGGCAGCTCAGCTGGCAATCAAGGTCACAAACCCCAACGCCAGACTTAGGAGTGAGGAGAACGAATAAACTGGTTATTCACAATAAACACTTTAAAATGGAAAATGTCTCCAGGATCTTTTTTTTTTTTGTCCTTTTCCAATTCATTGCCTGTCTTTAAAGCTCATGCTCAAGTCTGGACTTCTGGGAATGTCTGAAACAAATTTCATGTGTTAAACCTGAAATGCTTTTATGAAGATGAAAATTGGAACTAATACTTTGGATTGATGATTTTGTTCACAAAGTTTATGGGAAAAATAAAATGTTTGAGCTTTTGGTAAAATGTACTTTTCTGGAAAAAAAAAACCAGTTTATTTCTGACATTCGGAACATCTAATTTTAGAGATGAGCCATTTTATGTTGCACAGGCATAGAGATGGTAAGAAATGCTTACATGAATTAGAGAGCTGGTTGCATTGTCTCTTGGGTAAATCAAATTGTTGCCCACCTTCCTCTGGATGACTGGAACAGAACAAAAGGAGCGAGATGCCTGAAGAGGAGTATTGACCTGTATTTTAAGCAGATGAGATCACAAAACTTGTGTATACACACTCTTCTTACAAGCTGATCTAGACCAGACCACAGTTACATTTGGTGCTAAATTTATGTTTTAAGGCCTACTGACCTCTGGACTTGAGATCCTCCCCCTGTTAGCCACATAAACCATTAAAATCATAAATGTAACCTTTAAGACACTAAAAGAAATATTTGACTGGTACATTCTTGTATTAAAATAGCCAAAAATTTAGATAATGCACATGCATAAGACTGTTCTAAATGCACTCTTTCAGGCATTTCTTTTTTCTGCTTTTGGCTCTGTATGATGTAAATGGAAACACATCCTTAATATGGACGGCACTGGCTTCAAATATGCCCATCTGCTGTTCAGCCTTCTGTTTGTGAGGGGCAACCAATCAGAAGAAAGTTTGCTTGAAGGGAGAGGGGCTATTATGGCTTGTTTCAGACAGTGGATCAAGTGAAGTCCAGTGGAAAATAAGAGTACTTAAAGCCACAAAGCCTCTCTAATATAGAGTCCAAGAACTGGTCATAATAGGTAAATGACAATATGTGACCCACTTGTCACTGGGACACAAACATCAATACAAGAGCAGTAAATTTTTAAACTACTCACCACCTATTAATTTTTAATTCACTTTTTATATAAATACATTTATCTATATATGTGACTATGCATACTTGTGAGTAATTTCGAACTGAATTTCTGTTATTACTGCGTCCCCCCCTGCAGTACCCTCGTGGACCACCAGGTCCACACTTTGGGAACTACTGATCTAAGTAAAAGAAGCACACATTATTTGTGAAACCTGCCCCAGGCAGTTCATAACAAGGCTTCCTATAAAGATTCCTATGTCTTGCCTAATCCCAAATTAAGCTTGATGACATTATCTCTGACTAAAAGCTCTCTCAGCCATAAAGGACATTGTTCAACCCTTCTGTACAGAAGGGAACGGGAATGCGCCAACAGTTATTAACTGGCTTGTGTTAGTTCGCTGGTTTTGGATTGTGAGCCTAGAGTCAGTTTGACTCTATGGTTGAACATGTTCAGATAAAGTCTCTGCTGGCACATTCATGTAATTGCTTAAGTTGTATCAATAGAGCAAAAACATTGTAATCAAAAGCCATTGCTTCGATTGGCCTGCTCAGATTGTGTACTGCTTGATGATGTTGAGAGCCGGCTCCCTGCAGAGAAAGTTTCCATTGCATTCTGGCAGACAAGCTGTGCCCCACAGCCCTGAGCCCTCTGCCATCTGTTCCTGTAAAAACTGACATTGCCAGAGAAGCAAAAACATAACATTTATTTGGCCAGTCAGCTTGTGGCTGTTAGGATGTGGAAGTAAGTTACCAATGACGGTTGGGCAAAACAGGCAGAGTCTTGGATCTGAAGCTTTCCTCATTTCAAAATCAGCACCTGTTTGTGGAGTGGCCTGGAAGATTCACCTGAGAGGACTGGATGTTCTCCAGAGGGAAAGAGAGGAGAACATAAGAACAGCAGGGCAGGCAGAGACTGCAATGTCTGAGAGATGGTGAGAGTGTCAGGAAGAGGACAGAATCTATTTTTTCCTTTTCACTGGTCAGAAAATGAACATGTCAGCAAGGGTCGCATTTGGAAAAGGGCACCTCACGTCCAAACAGCTCTTCTTTGCCTTTCCTCAGACAGATTCTCTGAGGAAAGGCAGCCGGTCTGCAGGAGGAAAGAGAAGGATGTTCTCCTTTTCTCTCAGATGCCGACTGGGTGTCATCAGAGGAAGGACAAAAGGTAAACTCTACATTGAGATTTGATATTTAACAAGAAATGCAAGACTTCTACAGTGTATCCAGAGTTTTGTTAATCTCTGCAAAATAACTTGCACTAGTTTGTCTCTGTATTTATCTTTAATGCTTCTTCTTTCTTTTAATTCTTTACTTTATGTACATTATCTCCACTAATTTAAAACCTGCATGTGTGCAGCAGGCCTGTTAAATATAAATGTGTAAGTGTGCTTGAAACCTGTGAAACTGAACATTTGCTTGGAAAAAAAAATCTTGGATGATCCATCTTAGAGGTGAACAGGAATACAGGAGTGTGATGTGTGGGACATTTCCTCTGGCTCCTTTTTTCCACAACGATATGTGTTGGCTGACAAGTGAATTAGTCATTTTGCTCCTCACACTTGTACTTGCAGCTGAAGCTGATCACCATAAGATGGCAGTGTGGTCAGTTTGCTCGATGTTGAGGTTGAGATCCAGGGCCTCCTTTCTGGAATAATGTTAATGTAAAGTAAATGAAAGCTCTTTTCAGCACAGTTTCTCTACAACAGCGGAGACGGATCAGCACTAAACAGTGAAAGCAGTCTTAAGTCACTGTCTTCTCTGATTCTGAAAGGTTTTGCATCCATTTCTCTGCCCTTTTTCACACTGACTCTGTTTTAATTCCAAGGTCACAGCAAAAAACTTTGCATTCTTAAACTTATCAATACCTTGTCATTCACACTAAATCGGTGATGTTGATTTCTAGTCTAGAGGAAATGTTAAAGAGTCAATTTTTATAACATTGCCAGTCTGTTCCCAGAGGTTTTTATCAGTGCAACACACTGCTCCATCCCCTGATTCTCTTTATTCTGGTGGAAATTAATTAGTCTCGCTCTGAAAGACTACACTCGCTCACACTGTAAATGGGGTATTAAGGACAAAAGTCTCAGAGGAAATTATCTACACCAAAGAGTATTGTGTCCACTGGAACAGCTGACTAATTAGGCTCCATGCAACAGCAGATAGAAACATGGAAATGTTTGTTTGTAATCACTTTACACACCTGGGCAAAAGGCCGTTGTTTGAACAGAGGGTCTAAAGTTTTGTCTGAATTTGATGCATTTTGGTTTGACTTTATGGTTTTTGTTAGTATTCTACCTGTTTTTTTTGTTTTGTTTTAATCAGCCTTAAAAGTAATGTCAAAAATGATGTGCGGTGAGCCAAAAACAGAGGCAGATGAGGTTTCGAGGTGCTGCCAGTGAGGCTGAAGGAGGGGTTTGTTTTGATGGTGGTTGCAGTGCGGGTCAGGAAGAGGCAGGCGTCGAGGCTTTTGTGCATAACAAATGGTCAGACAGGTGCAGTGATGGGTGGAGGGCCCTGAAGGATTAGCAAAGGGTCCTCTAACCCTCCTGACAGGGAAACATGAGATGTTAGGCCTCAGAGGAAATGCATTTGATTTTCATAAAGTTGTTCAGATTTAAAATTTCCATTTATATCTTCCCTTTGTACATATTTCAGTTATTATCACATTACAGTTTGAATCTGTCAGAAGTGCCTGATGACTGCAAAATATTCAGAAACTGCTTCAACTGCTACATGTACAGGCAGCTGTTGTGCACAGGAATTTAGCATATGCTTTTGCTGATATGTCATGTGTGTGTGTGTGTGAGAGGCGAAAGACAGAGAAGCTAAGAGCATTGTGAAGATACAAGCTCTGTAAAAGGGTTTTGTCTCCATGTGAGAAAAACGTGACACCATCTGACAAAGAATGTGCAGGTGGTGCTAATTGTTCTGAGAGTTGAGTGTGTGGGGCGTGTGCAGTTTTGTCATGTCTAATCTCAGCGTGTGTACTATATGTGTGTGCTGAGGATGTGTGTGACTTGGTGGGAAGTGCATAAAGAGTCTGTGTATGTGTGTGCAAAGGGGAGGGAGTGACTATCGTGTGCCTGCTTCACTGAACCCCTCTGGCAGAGAGGGAGATAGAGAGAGCGAGAGCAAATGCTCTAGCTCTGTATGAGAGGGCTGTGTGTGAGCTCATGTGAGTGTATGAACAGGGCATGATAAATCCTGTGGAAAAAAGACGAGCGAATAGTAAGAATAGCTCAAAAAGGGGACCACAGCGAAATGGCAAGAAAAGGACAAGGAGCATTTCTCTCCCTGCTTTGGATTTTATAGAAGGAACAGAGCTTAGCAGATAGTAGTTGAAGATAAATGTGAGCATTGAGAATAATTGTCTAGGAAGGCAGTGAAGATCAGATTTTGTCTTCTGGAGCTCCAGACTTTACTGGATAGTGTCAACATTTAAGGACATGTTGGGCTTGGAGCACAGGAATGAAGAAACAAAAATGTTTTTTCTGAGCAGCTGAGACCTGGTCTCTTGGGTCGCCTACTTTTACCACAGCTCTCTGCCCACTACTAAAGATCAGCAAGGTTACTTCCAGAGGGTGGCTCCGCTGATTTAACTCCAGCCATGCTCTGTGGTCTGAGGAGAGACACCAAGAACAGCATTGGTAAGAGGAACACATTTTTAGATTCAGAGTAAAGGGGTACAGCTTGTGTGTAGTCATAGAGGATTTAAGCCAGCAGGAGGTCACTTCTGAAAAGCAGCTATGTCCCTGCGGTCTTAAATCTGTTCAGCCTAAATGCAAATGAATTTGATGGTGGAATAATTGCAATGCATGCAATAAAGCAGTGATAGATGGCAAGAGATTTAAATGTCAGTGGACTCGACCACCAGCTCTGCATATCATCCTGCCATGTGTAATTGGGGCAGATATAGCAGCATAAACTGGGTCTGGAAGGGCCCAGTTTATAAATAAAGTTTCACCTCTGAAAATAGCATTATGATTTCATTGTCTCTGTCAGCACTGGCCCCATATTTAACCTACATTCTGGGATGGCAAAAAGTGCCCTGAATTAATTCCGAAGCTAATTAACTCACCACATATTTATGCAGGGAGATTCTTATTTGTAGTCACCAGGTATTTCAGATCCTTTTTTTGGGGGGGGGGGCTTTCCTACAAAGAAACAGAACTGAGAGTTTTCATAGTTGTGGCTGCCTATAATCAACACTATCCCATTCTTAATTTTGGCTCGCAAGGTGAGTGATGGTTTTTCAAAGCTGGAGGAGGATGCCTGTAGGATGTCTTGATGGTATAGTAGCATTCAGTCACATGCGGTGCGTTGGGTCTGCATAACCCAGAGCCAATGTTGCCTTTTGACAGCAATGACAGCTGCTGGACTGTCAGGGCCCCGAGGAGTCTGTGTGGTTATGAGGCTTTTGCCTTGCCTAATGTGTTTGGGATGTGTCACTCATTTTGTGTGTTTGTTAGTGCCTCACAGCTGCTGAATACGGGATTTGTGCAGGGATGTGGGGTAAATTAATGACGATGCTATGCATGGGTTATGTGCAAGACAGATTTCTGTAGTTAAGTTTGACTCATGCAGCTGTGTCCACGTGAAGGCGGAATTTTCTTCTTGTATCCCATGGCTGCCTGAAGGTTTCAGGTCAGTAAAGGTATGACAAAGGATCTATGCCTCTCAGCTGTCCAAAGGCTTCAGCTTCAGTTGGACAGATGCGGTGACTCGATGTGGACAGTGATAAAGCGGTGGGTTTGATGCCCTTCAAGCAATTCAGTCTTTATAAATCAGTGAAGACAATAAAAAGACATGTCAGACTAACTGAAATTGCATTTTTCATGTCAAAAGAATATACCGCCAGTAGATCATTGTCAAACTGATATATTCTAAAACCTGAGAGCTGACTTACTTCTTTCATTTCTGACCTCTAGAGCAAACCACATTGGATCATACATTAATCTGTCACTTCCGTGATACATTACATATGTGTAGTGCAATAGGAAAAAATTTTTTGGTCCATTGTTATTCTCTATCTTGTATTTAGCAGATTGTCATATTTCAGTGAGTTCTGAAGTGGGCTACAATTTCCTATAATCGTTTACATCTGACACTGTTAAAAGCATGCATAATTAGCTTTTAGCAGCAGGTGCTGTTTGCAGTGTGTTTGTGGATATAAAGAAAAACATGGCTTCATTAATTTTATCCAAAGGAAAACTTACATTTATGATGATTCCCCAGCAATTTCTGGAGTACCGTGGTTTGCCTTTTCAATGATGTGTAGACAGATTTATGGACATTTGTTCAGATGGATATTGTAATTATTATCACACTCTCACACAGTGTAAATCACACTGAATCTAAAAACATGTGTATCACATGGCACCTCAGTTTCCTTCAAGAGTTCTGGGGCTGTGTGTTGCCAAAACTATGTACCAAAATACTCAGCTTCACTCTCCAGCAGTTTGAAAAGTTTGGGCAGTTAATGTGTTTGGACTGACTGCTACCAGTGTCACTCTGCAGTATTAATGCAGTCATTGCAGACTCTTGCTTGTGTGTATTTCAGTTTGATGCATGCCATGAAAAGCAATAACATTCCCCATCCATTCTTTAAGCATGGACCTGGCACAGCTATTTTTGAAGTTCGTAGTGTGATGTTCAATTGCTGTGCTGGACAGCTGAAAAGGTAATCCGCAGTGGACAGGATTAGCGAAGTGCCAAGTCAGTTTCTTCATCGCTGCGACTGCTGACATGGATGCATGGTTGCTTTCAGGTTCAGATGGCTGGGCAGTGGCTCTGCTAATCTGAGGACAGCCCAGTGCTGAGTCAAAAATGGGTCCCACTATGGGTTAAGAATAAAAACGAACTTGCTCTGCGGAGCACATTTCCTAGCTGTCTCTGACAACTGCTATAAATGACATCAAATGATGATTTCCTCTCCATGCATGAACAGATCATTAACTGCATGCTGTTCTTTTAGGGAAATTCCCATGCTTTAGCAGCTGCTTGCTGCAAATGATTTCTTGTGTTAAACTAATGGTTTTCAAAGGTCTTTGCTGGAGACAGAGGCTAGTATTTTAAATCCTTGAGCCTTCAATATAATTGTTGGGGAAACAAATTGGTGTGACCTTTCAGGGTCCCGAGTTTGAGGTGATCACTCTAGCTCAGACAATCCTGACTGATGTATTTTTGGCTGTACTGTTTCCCTACAAAAACTCCTGCATGACAGAGGGTGAAGTTCAAACCCCTAACTGTGGGTTACTGTCAGGATGTGCAATGGGGCAGTCGTTTTCATTTAGTCTTCTGCTGCAGTGTTTCCCTACATATCCTATCACCATGCTGTCTCCTCAGACTGAAGGACCATACTCAAAAGGAAGCAAAGAGTCTGGGGCAACTGACCAATCACATTCATCCCGGAGGCGCAGCCTTTCAGGTACAATACAGTCAAACCTGATGTTACATCATTTATTTTTGTTTGTTGCCTGATTCATGCTACTATGCGCAATTTACCTGGGTCTTCAAGAAGCGGAAGCGTCACTCCGTGTTTGATTGAGAATTTTGTCTGCATGCACGTGGAGTCATTTGTGTCCTGTGTTTTGCTTGATGTTGCACTGTTTTGAATGCTTAGATAAGGTAAAATATTTGCTTGTGTTGTGTACCTGTCATTGGCACTAAACCACACATCGCAGATTTGATTTAACAGCAGAGCACAATGACAGAATGAGTTCTCTGTTGACACGTACAAGCACATATCCATCAATTAATGCCAGGCTAACAATTTCCAACTGGTGTCTTTTTTAAATAATAATGCACTGGATTTCTTTTCATAATCCTTATGTAAAGTGGTTTTAATAAAAAGCAGTGTTAGTCTCCTCATCCTCCTCTGAACCCTTCACAACGATTAACTGAGACGGAGAGATTTGAAGGTACAAGGAGAAGACAGGAGGCTGAGAAAATAAAGTACGAGGTCTTGTGTCAGAGAGCATTTCTGTGAAAGACTCAGGGAAAGAGTCTTTCATTGCCCCTCAGACAGGGTGAATCTGTCAAGCAGAGGCTAATGCTGACTGCGGATCTGTGCCTGCGTCTGTATCTGTCAGCAGAAGAGTATCGAGGAGTGACCACAGTGGACCTGATGAAAAGGGAAGGCAGCAGCCTTGGCCTCACCATCTCCGGAGGGTCTGATAAGGATGGCAGAGCCAGGAGTGTCAAACCTGCGGCCAGGTGGGCTAGCTGCCAGGTGAGATCTCTCTCTGTGATGCATTTAAACCCTGGCAACCACACCAAGCTGCCCAGGATTTGTTATTCTACCCCCAACAAATGTACACATGTTGCAAAGCTGCACCGTCTCACTAACTGCAGGACTGCAGGCAATGTGTGAGATCAGCTTGTCTCAGAGTTATACCCCAACAGAATCAATGTAGCTGCGTCCATGAATTCATTAAAATTTTATCTTTATTTTTGATCAGTTCCTGCCTAATTTGCTGTATTGTTGTGGGAGCTCAATCTAAGTGTTTTTGTGAGTTTGCTTCTTTGTGTTCAAAGATTGTTTAATTAAGATAGAGCTAATTTTCCTCAACATCAACCATGTGAAAAGAAAATTCAGAGGAAAACTCACATTTGATGATGAATTAAGCAGCACGTGACTGTAGTGAAACATGCACACACACACATAGGTTTGTAAGAATGACACAATCCCTATGAAAATGTCTCGGCCAAATATCCCTTCACTCATCAGATCCAAGGAGTTTTTAAACACAGACACAGTGCTAATTCTTCCATGCAGCTTGTTTTCCTTCAGCCGAGTTCATGCTTCCATGGAAGTGCTAGTTAATTTACTGGGTGGAGAGACACACAAGCAGACAGGAGAGCGACAGGCAAAGACATAGTGTGATGAGACTGGACCAGGCGACAGGCTGCTCAGCTCTGCCGGTTGAGACATCTCTCTTACTGTACTGCTGTCAGTGTTGATTGTCAGTAGCCTAAAGGTGAGGAGGGCAAGCAGGGCAGAGCATCTATTTAATTAATTAGCTCTCTGATGAGCATCGTGGTGACTCAGAATGTCACATGTCAGGCACCATGTACAATCATCTCTGTCACTGTGCGAAGATGGGAGGCTTTCAGCTAACCTGCTCCAGCATCCAATCTACTTTCTGCACAGGTGGTTCGGTGTGTTAGTCGACTTACTGCAGCTGCACATCAAATCCAATTATCATGACTGTTTTAACACAAATAGAAAACCAACTATAATTATTTCTGTAAAGATTATTTATCACATACTTAAATAACATTTTTGTTTTTTTCACACAAAGGGACGATGCACTGAAAGCCACTCAGAACCTTATGTCACTTTGCTGATAGCAGGTGGCTTTGGGTAATGAGAGTGAGGGTTGCTGTGACTTATCAATCCAAAACAATGAGTTCCCAAAATATTTTGATAGTTCTTATTATGAAGCACGGCTCTCCCCTTAAAGACGCGTGTAGTTTTACGGATCCTTATTAAGCTGTGGCCACAATATCAGGTAATACAGTAATACAGACAAAAGCGGATATTGCACATGAGAAAACACACTTGCACTGACTCAAGGTATTAGCCTACGAGCAGCTGCCTGCTTTGCCCACTTTGTAACTGAATGTTGATCTTAATTGTCTGCCCATGACTTCCCACAGGAGTGACCAGCTGAATGTAGGAGGCTGACGTCAAGTCAGTGAATGGTATGGACCTGTCAAAGCTTCGGCATGATGAGATTATCAGCCTGCTGAAGAACATCGGGGAGAGAGTTGTGCTGGAGGTGGAGTATAGAGCTGCCTCCATTTGGTAAGTGATATGTCTGACTTGATGTTTTAGTGGCTAGAAAAAGGCATGTCTGGCGACAGTATGAAAACATTTAGGGAAAGCTGTATCAATTAAAGGAAATGCTTTTGCATTTTAAAAATAGCGTATAGGTTGATGAATAAGCTTCTTAGCATGTGCTTATGTTTAAAAAACAAACAAACAGTGTAACAGGGCACCGCTTGATAATCTCTTCCAACACTCCTCTTCTCTCTCATCACTGGTTATAACACGCCTCAAATACTGCTGCATTGTTTGGTCTGCAGTCAAAATGAGGGTCAGCTAAAAAATGAGAGTTAAGATGTAAGAAGGGGAGAAGACCATAGCTCCTGTCAAAATCATACTTTATTCAGTTTACTGTTAGTAAAACTAACTGCAGTAGCCAAAAACATGAAGAAGAAGGGTCGAAAGCAAAAGCTAATTTGGCATACTCTTAATGATTAAATATAGTTTTCATTTTTCAAATGAAAGGTACAAAAATAATGATAATTGGTATAAACAAGGGGGAAAAAGAAACCCTAAGGACGATGCAAATGATGTGGGTCATGTTGAGGACACTGCACTGCCAGAGGGCCCAGCCCTCACTTCCACACTCGTCTACACTGTGGCCTTTCTACATGTTTGGATCTACATGTCCTGACATCTTTTTTAAAAGCAACCCACCAAATCAGTGCTTAGTGGGATGAATGTGATTAGTTATTTCTGAACAGCTGTTTAGGCTTTGTTTATACCTGAATGAAGCACAGCTGCTCCAACCGAAGACGTTTCTGCTGCATTAAAAGAACAGTGATAACCTGAAACCTGTCGGCCAGATCAGGCGCAGTTTTAAGCTGAACATCAGACAACTTACAGCCTGAAAATCACCAAATCAATGCTTACTAGGTTTCTATGATCAAAGTGCTGAGCTCAGAAGTGGCGCTGGTCCTCAGGCAATGCTCTCTGGCTGAAAATCAGTAGGTCAAACACATAAAGTTACTCACTTATTGATAAGTAATCCATGGAGCTCATTTTCTTAATTCAACACTTCAGATTCAGATACTAATATCAAACTTTTGAGAAACCTATTATATTGCTAGTATTTGTTTAATAATTTTGTCAATTCCTCTTTCCTCTTAGTCCAGACCCCCTCAGGAGTCATAACCAAAACCATAGAGGTGTGTTTACACAAGGAGGGAAACAGTTTTGGTTTTGTCATGAGAGGTAGGTCCCTGGAGTATTTCCTTTGTTTTTATGTGATTTATCAGCACTTTAGAACAAATACTACATTGCCTTTCTTTCTTTCTTTCTTTCTTTCTTCGGCCAGGAGGCTTCCATGAAGACTGGCGCAGATCGTCGTCCCCTGGTAGTGACCAGCGTCAGGCCTGGGGGTCCTGCTGATAGGTAAGGATGAGGACAGGGACATGGACAGGTGTCTGCTGGAATCAGTGTTTGTGTATTTAGGCTATGTGCATTACAGGTGTAGCTATTTGTATTTCTTGCATGGATTTTATGTCTTGAGAATGCATGAGCGATCCTTTTCACATTATTTTATGAGTGCATTCGTGTTTCTGTGATGATGTATGTCGATGTATCGTTCCTAATAGATATGTTTTTGTAATTAGCTATTAAAACGTGTTATTCCGGTGGAATTTTATTTTTTAGATGTTAAGAGTAATGCATCTATTTAAAAATAATATTTCATGTGCACATTACTCTTCTTTCTTCTGCATTACTATATACTCAGGCCACTGCGTGAAGCTGTGGCTGTGACACTTATAGAGTATGTTATCTCCAAAGCAGAAAGGCCACTGCTCATCCTGAGGCTACTGTAACATTGCACTTTTTTCCCCATGAACAGTGAGACCGCGAAATCACTGGACTGAGCATAATTCACCACCAAAGACTTTACGGTTGTTTATCACCTTTATCCTTCATCTCACCTGGGAGGAAACTTTCATGTGGAACTGTTTAATCATCTACTGTGACTGGTGCTTCAATGGTTGTAAGAGCTGGTTGTCTATGCTTTATTTTGTTCTCTGTTTATCCTTCTGTGTTTCTCCAGAGAGGACACTATTAAGGCCGGAGACAGAGTATTGAGCATAGATGGGATGCCTTTGAACAGGGAGAGGCACGCTGACGCTTTGACCATGTTAATGCAGAGCGGCCAGGAAGCTCTGTTCCTGATTGAGTATGACGTCTCTGTCATGGGTGAGCACACACACACACAGGAAATATGTGGAGGCACACAGGGCAGTATTGCTCTGAGGGTAAATCATGTGGCCGTTTGGCTGTGTGGATGTGAGTGAGTGATGGTGCTGGAGACACCACCAGGGGGGTCACATGAGCCTGGAAGCATACTAGGAAAGGGTACATGATTGTTTTATGAAAATGTGTTTTTGTGCTCTTAAAAAATTAGAAGTATGTTGCTTTTTTGTACCTGTATTTTTCTTTTTGTTTGACACAAACTAAATGATAATATGGTTGGAACAAAAGGCAGACATTTTATAGCATGCCCCTAAACCCTGGTGATGCTATTTAAGGAGACAAGATGACAAACTTTCAAAGAAATGTATTTACCCTCTAACCCACCTTGTAAGTCTACGATGATCATTTCGTTCCTCACTGACTGAGAGTATCTTTTTGTCCCAGTTAAGTCCCTCTATTATCCAATAACCCCATTAGCCTTAATAATCTGTTCACCTGGCCAAGCGATATCAAATGCTGGCTGTCTCAAAACTAAAATTCAGCCATAATAAATCTGATGTATTAATTATTGGTTAAAAAAAAAATCTACTACCTTGACCTACAGTAGGTTTGGTTCATTGACCATGAATACTAAGCAGTCTGTTCATAACTTGGGAGTGCTTTTTCGCACTGAGGTCATGTCCCGATGCTCGAGTAAAAAATGTGCCAGAATTAGATCATTCTCATCTGCTGCACACCTTGACTATTGTAGCCTACTGTAATGCTCTTTATACCAGCGTATGTCAGAGCTCACTTCATTGACTCCAGCTGACTCCATATTTATATGATGAAACCAGTTGGGGTTATTTTCATCCCAGTAAAAAATAATAGAAATAAACACACAACCAGCCAACCCAGAGATGTAATCTCTCCAGCGTGTCTCTGACCAACCACCTCAAATGGCTCATTTCAGTGTGGAGGAGTAGTTGCTCTACTCTGAGTCACCTCCTCACTCTGCTGGAGGAAGCTAATTTCTGCCGCTTGTATCTGTGATCACTATCCAGAGCTGGAGGTGAGGGTGGGAACATAGACTGGCCTGTAAATCAACAGCTTCATCTTTACACCCAACTCCCTCTTCACTACAAAAGACCAGCATAGAGTCCACATCACTACATACACTGCACCAATCATCTGTCAATTTCCTGCTCCACTCTTCTCATACAAGACCCGAGCATACTTAAACTCCTTCACTTGGGGCAGTTCCCAACCCGGAGTGGGCACTCCATCCCTTTCTGGCTGAGAACCATGGTTTAAGACTTGAAGATGCTAATTTTCATCCCAGCTGTTTCACACTAAAAACAACTTAAGCAAAGGACACACTACAGGCTGTTTTAGCACACAATTTGCCTCATAAAATATAGTCTCTAGAGCTTGAAAATATAAAACTATTTCTTCTGCCCCAGTTTGCAATGGGATTTAGTTGAGTCACCATAATTACACTACAAGGATTATTTTCTGAGTTACAAAAATTAAGCATGTCCAAAGCCACAGCCTGTGGTAGTGCTCATATGCTGGGCTTTAATGTGTTCCATCATGTCATTGCCCCTTTAGGTGACTTATAGTTGGACTGTGACGCAATAAATGGTACATACCACCTTTACATCAAGCAGTTTGAACTTGCAGTTTTATTTTGTTGGGTTCATTTTGAAAAAAAATACTATAAGTCAATCTGAGAACACAAATAGAATGCAGTGTAATCAATTCTACCGAGCATCCTCAACGCTTGGTTAAAAAGTAGCAAGATATGATTCTACAAACAGGAACTCACTATACAACTACTAATCTAATTATAACCTTGATTTGATCGTGGTGACTAATTCTCAAGATTGCACACTTTGAACTACTCCGTGCAATACGGGCAGGTCACGAAGGACAGCTGACACATATACACACATATCCTGTGTGTGGAATCTAAGGATTCAGCCCTTCCAGCTCCAGAATCTACCAGCCACAGGATTCACAATTACAAGAAAAATACATTTAAGTTATAAGAACAATAATAATAACAGTGAAATCTGAAAAACACTGGTTGTGATTTTTAAAATCTCTCAAGTCCATTATCTGAAACATTGCTTAACACTTATTATGAGCAATAAGTACTTTATTTGTCCAGCAAAAAGTGACACCACTCAAGATATTGAAGCTTTTCTACATAACAGAATCTAAAATGATTTTTTAAAAATCATTGCTCAGATCAAGATACGTGGGCTATAACTTGCCAATGATTTATTAAACACTTATAATGTCAATGTCAAATTGATGTCATGGTGTGCTGTATGGAGGCAAAGGTAGACCCCAAAATGCAGGACTCACAGGCAAACTGAACTTAAAAGGTGATTTATTGAGATGAAGAGACAAAAAATAATGAACAGTACTATACTGGACAGGTGCCAGAATCAAATACAACAAAACCAACAAGCAAGGCGACACACAGCAGTGAGATCATCAACAAAAACACAGACACAGACTGAGGATTTAAATACACACACAAGGTAATCAGGGAACGGACAATAGGTAAGGGGCACAGCTGAACGTAATTACACTGATGAGACAAGGGGAAGCAAAACTAAACACAAAGCACATGGGACAAGGGACTGTCAAAGTAAAACAGGAAACAACTAGACGGAGACAGAAACGCAGACCTGACATACCGCACAGGATACAAACAACAAAACAAAAGTACGTAAGACCAGAGACATAACAGAGGGACAGGACAGACACTAGAACACAGGGACACAGGGGAGACAGGAACAAAGGGAACTAGGAAATCAATATGTAAACAATAACTAATAACAGGACAGAAAACTAAGATGAATAATCAAAACCAAACATACTGGAACATAACAGAGAACTCAGTGAAACAGAACCTAAACAGAACTAAACACAAAATGCTGGGCACACAGCCCAGGACCACGACAATTTATTTATATAGCTCATTTCATTACATGCAAACTGATTTTGCTTACCATAAAAACATAAAAACTATGTATCTCTTCAATGTCTTAAGGCAATAAAGCCAACAAAAAATTACAAGGAAATAGAATACAAGTTAACACACACACACACTCACACACACACACACTCACACACACACACACACACACACACACACACACACACATAGTTATTAACTTTAAGCCGGTGAGAATAAAAAGGTTTTTGAGTCTGTTTTTGAATGCACACACAGGCAGCATGCAGCTGGTTCAAAACAGGACCACAGTAACTGGAAGCACCCTCAGCACACACAGATTGTAATTCTGGGAATAGTTAAAAAGAGCTGCACCTGATGACCTGAAAGGTCTAGTTAGATTAGAGACACTAAGAGCTTTATGAACTTGTAGAAGGATTTTTAAAGCAATTCTGTATTGAACTGGAAGCCAATGAAGTGATTTTAATTTGGGGGTAATATGTTCAAATTTCTATGTATGTGTAAGGACTCTGGCTGCTGCATTCTGGGTGAGCTGAAGTCATCCTACTGATGATTTGGATAATCCTGCAAATAGACCAAATACAGTAGTCTAACCTACTTGATATGAACACTTGGGCCAATTTCTCAGAGTCAGTTTGAGATAAGAATTTTCTAACTAAGTTGTTTAAGTGATAGAAGGCAGGTCTGGTGACATCATTAATATGATTATCAAAATTAAGACAATGAATCCATGAATTCCATCTTATATCCCCTTTAGAAACTTTAACTTTGGAAACAGCACAGGCAAAATCCAAGTAACTGCATTAAACAAAAAATGTCTCTATTTAGAAAAGTGTGCATAAAGCAAATAAGAACTCTAAGACTAAAAGTCTGACCACAGTGTGCTCATCCATTACTGACTTGGGTTCTTTGTCTTTTTTTTAGGTACATTTGCTAACTTAGTCGACTTTACTCATATTGGTCCAAATGATCTGTTTCAGAGGCAGTGCAGCAGGCCTCAGGCCCTCTGCTGGTGGAGATAGTGAAAGGCCCCTCTGCCAGCCTGGGGATCAGCCTTGCCACAACAATATACAGGAACAAACAAGTTATTATTATCGACAAGATAAAGGCAGCCAGTGTTGTGGAAAGGTGAAAATTGCTTCTTTTTTCCCCATTTTTTTTCTTATTAAATGTTACTACTGCTCAGACAGTTTCCTGACAGAAAACGTCCTCACACCAACCACCTGTGTCTCACTTTTGCAGGTGTGGAGCACTGCATGTAGGTGATATCCTCCTGTCCATAGACGGGACCAGCACAGAGCACTGCTCTCTGATGGAAGCAGCACAGCTACTCGCCAGCACCTCTGACATTGTCAAACTGGAGATTCTTCCAGCCAGTCAGAGCAGACTTCCCATCAGGCCATATGACACAGGTACATCCTGCAGGTGACACAAAAAAAAAACAAAAAAACAGAGGAAGTCTCTAAATTTTGTGGAGGAAATTATAGGAGCCAGATTCAGCAGTGAAAGAGGAAGCTCTCTAGGATAAAAAGAAGCAGATAAAGGTCAGCTTTGAAGCCAAGTATGAAAATGAAACTTTCTAGGCTGGCAGACAGAACTATCAAGTAACATGAAGACAGGCAACTGAAAATGAAGAGGCAAGAACTAGTTAGGCAATGGCAAAAGATCACAAATAATCTCAGGGAATAACCAATGGGCTGGTTGTAAGTCTGCGGTAAACACCACTGAAAAGTGGACATATAGTCACTGTGACAGCTCCAAATACTGTTTTGAAGCCTTTTTGTCTTTTTGACAAAGCCTCATCAGAAATGGACTCAGTGGAAGTGTAGCTGTTAAGAAGCCATTTTTAAGGAAGGGAAATGAGTAGAAAAGGCTGAGGTATGCCAAACTATACAAGAACTGGACTGAAAGTCAATAGCAAGAGGTCTTATGGAGTGATGAACCCAAATTTGAAATTTGTGGTTCAGATCATTATGTACAGAGGAGGCTGTCATTATTAAAAGAGGTTCAGGCTGTGCTGATGAATAAAAGTGGTCACACCAAACACTGACTTTGAAGCTTGTTAGAATTGCACAAATTATTTTTGCCTTATTTACAGTATTTCCAGGAAATGGGAGGGTGCTCAAGACTTTTGCACAGCACTGTAGTGCATGTCATTTAAGTATTTGGGTATGCATGCACTGGTCCAGCGTGTGGGTAGTGAAGTGTTGCAGTTTACAAAAAAATGTATACAGAGTACACAGAGCAATCTCAACTACGCGTCTTATTGCTTAATCACCACAGCACTGTGTGGAAATCCAGTAGTTCCAGAGTGTAGTCTTCACCATATATATTCTATGTATTCCTCTGTTCCTTTACCTACAGCTCCAAAGAGCCTGGCCACTTTCCTGCTCACTTCCTCCATGCACTCTGAATTAGTCCATGTGTGTTTGTGTGTGCATTTGTGTGTATGGCCACAATCCCTCTGGCTTTGGGTACACACTCTGCCTCTTTGCATACCAACAAGCTTCACACAAATACACACACACACACACACACACACACACACACGCACACACACACACACACACACACACACACACACACACACACACACACACACACACACACACCCTTTCTCTGTCAGAGATCATGTTCTTGCCACATTCTGCAGGCTTATTTCTGGGTCAGCAGCTGCAGGGACTCCTTAACATGTAGGCATTGGAAGAATCACGTAACAACAATAGGGAAATGAGTTAGGATTATTTGTTCACTGCTTTTGCTTGGTCTGGTCTGCAGTGCATTTCTTTTTTCTTTTCTTTTCTTTTTTTTTGGACTCATGCACTTCTAATATGTTTCTGAAATCTTTAATCCTCTGAATAGGAGAAAGAATTTGGATATTTTCCTTTCAAGGTGCCTATGTCACACTGAAATGACTCAGTTAGTGACAATTATTATATATTCTGCAATGACAAATGATGCCATTCAATATATTTTCTCAGTTGCTGGCTGACTTGAGTACAGTAATTAATGTTGTCACTAATAATGTTTACCACTACAGCAGACAAACATGACACAGATGAATACTTTGAAGGCTGAAACCTTTGAACTGCATATATACTGTCTGATTTCAAAACATAGCAGGCTATTGCTTCTCTATAAATTTACAGGCATGTCTTGTGAAATTTCAATTCAATAATTTATCCATTTTTGAATGAGGCGTTGTGGTGTTATGATAACACACAGCGTTTTCACAGCTTCTTCCACCTCCAGGATAAGACATGATTATAAGATGCAATTTGTCTAATCTGCTCTGGGGATTTAAGAAGACTGATATGGCCGCTAAGAAATTAGGCGTTAATGTTTCTTTCCATCAGTGTAGAATAAAAGCACCATCTCTTGGAGAGATTCCCCTAGGTGGGCTTAATATAAGCCAGCAGAGCCAGAGCTTTTCAGTTTTGACTAAGTCAGATGGAAAGTAGTTCCCTGAAAAGGGCCAGAGGTTCTCCTGCATGTGTTCTTTAACAAGTTCTGTGAGTATGGCAACATCTCAAGCGTGACTGCACTCATCCACATTTCCAGAAAATCCTCCATCTGTGAGAGCAAGTTGTCAGAGATTAGACGCCTGCAAATGAAGCAGCAAGGATTACTGTCACATGTAGCATTTTTTTTGTGACACATTTAGTTGAGTTAATCTGTAAAATAAAGCTAATTATTGAGGTGTGTGTCACACAGTAGGTCAGCTGCTTTCTTTTGAACGCTTCACGAACGCTGTTTGACTGAATACTCGGTGTTCCACAGACTCAGGCGTGAGGGATAAGATGCCTTTCAGCATAAACAACGAGCTCAATTTCTCAACAGAAACACACACACACAAAAGAATTACAGCAGACCACATAGACTGACAGTCAGATGCAGAGACAGGCAGTCTACATCAACACCAATCAAGCTTTCAGCTGCATCCAATCAAGGTCAAGACACATGCCTTCAAACAGTTAGGATCACTTTCTTGCCATGTCCAGCAGCGGTCAACTTTCTCTGTTTGCATCTTTGGACTTTTTTGAAAATGAATTTAGAAAAATGATCTTCAATTTGAAATCATCATGTTGGAAGTTTGCTAGGAAAAGTAAGCTTTTTTTTTTTAGACACTTCATTCTCACAGAGCTGCGTGTAATGCTCAACAAAATACATTAAACCACAGGATTTAATCTAGCGTACCATGACGAAGACATTAAATATCAATTACTTCGCTCTGAATTATCCTTCCAGGCACTGTGTGGTGTGGTACAAATTTAGACATGGGAATGAAAGCGTGATTTCATGGGTAGAATTTTGAAAAATGCAAAACAGAGAAATGGTGCTGCTTCATTCAGTGGATGCGTTGTCCTCCTTGCTGCTTGCAGTAAAAGTGCAGAAAAGCAACCATCATCACTGGGACCAAAGCAGCAACTACTGCCATCCCCCACATGCCAGCCACAGCAAGACATGGAGCAGCCCAAGCCACCCACACAACCAGCAGGACCACTGCAAATGTAAGTTATCACTTGTGACAGCACTGCTGCTGGCAAGACACCACAGCAGGAGCCTTTTCTTCAGCATGATTGTTAAATCTTTTTTCCAAGAGGTTTACCCCAACACTGGTTTCTGTCTTTTGTTGCATGTTCCAATAGTGCTGCTGTGGATGATGAGTTAAGATCTTACTGTACCAGCCTTTTGATACATGTTTCCTTTCAGCTCTGGTGAGTGGTGGCTTCTCCCCTTCCTCCACAGCCACCTCAGGCTTCAGCAGCCAGGGTAGCAACACGCTACCCTGCCCCGTCCTTCCCATCACTCCCACCAGCCCTCGCAGCTCCACTGGCAAGAGAAGGAACCGAAAGAAGGACCACAAGAGCTCATGTATAACAAACCACCTTATTTTTCCTCTTCCCTCCCAAATTAAAGACTCAGTTTAATTCAAGTGTTTCCTTATTTAAACCTGTCTAAATCAGATTGTGCAGCTTTTTTTTTTTGGTTTTAATTCCAGAATCATGACAGATACTTTACCAATTAATTAGTCCTGCAAAAATTATAGTGAGAAGGTTGTTGGTTCAACTCTAAGGTCATCTGGTGGGCTATTAGCTGTAAAGTGTCAATAGTTTTTTTTTTTTGATTGAACTGAGCTTTTAAAATGTAAAACCACATTTTTACTGTTCGCCCAGTGTGTGAGAACAGATTTGACTGATTACTGACGTAAGCATGACTGACGTATACTCTGATTAAGTGACTCATTCCCTTCCAATTTCAGTGTCGTCTCTGTGGGTGCATGTCTTTTCCCCTTACCCTCCTCTGTCTCTTCCACAATCCCTTTCTTGCACCATTTATCTGCCACTTCTCTGCTGATATCTCTCTCTGATGTGTCCCCTCCCACCCTTCTCCTCCCCACAGTGTCTTTGGCGTCAAGCTCTGTCGGCCCGGGGGGCAGGTTTTTCATGTGGAAACGAGCGAGATCGTCCTAAGGGGGGATCCGCTCACAGGTTTTGGGATCCAGCTGCAGGGAGGTGTCTTTGCCACAGAAACCCTATCCGCTCCCCCGGTCATCCGCTTTATTGAGCCCGACAGTCCAGCTGAGAGGTAACGCAATGAGACACCTAACAAGTAAACAAAAATCATATAGGCAGTCACCCTGAACTAGAGTGCCTCGTTGTTAATCATTCGGCCCCACAATGATATGCCACTTATCACTTATGTGCTAAATGACTGCCTGAAATCACCCCTCTTTCATTCACTGTCTATAGTAGACACACTGAGATTTCATACGCTTGCCATCATTCTCTGAGATCAATGGCAGGTTTGGAGTCACTCAAATATCATATCCATAAAATTCAAAGAATTGCATTATTGAACTGTCAGCAAAAAGTAGTGCATGTGCAATATCTTTGCTATACAATGGACTCATTTACAGCTAAGATTAACGCTCTGACTACTTTTTAAAGCCAAGTAAGTCATATTTGTACAGACTGGTCTTTGAATAACTGCCTCTGGAAAAATTATGTATGGTACTGCGCAAAGGTCTTGAGCCATCCCTCATTTCTTTATATTTTGCTTCCAAGGACCCAGATTTTCTTGTAATTTTTAAGTGGTCTTGAGCAATAGTTCCCCAGGCTTTCTGAAGGTCTTTTCAAAGTTTATCTTTGGACATTAGCTGCTTTTTCACTCATTTTCAGTCCAGTCCTTGTACCTGACAATTTTCAGAATTTTTTTTTTTTGTTTCTTTAATTCACTTAACAGTAGCTGAAAGTCATTTCCTTAAGAAATGTGAAAAAAAGATCCAGCAAATACCTTACACTGGATATGAGATGCCTCTGACCCTTCAGTTGATCCATCTACTGTTCACTGAAGCGTCATCAGAAATGCTCTGTGTAAGAGTGGCTGTCAAGAAGCCATTCTTAAGGAAGGGAAATCTGGAGAAGAGACTGGGGTATGCCAAATTACATAAGAACTAATCTGATCTGTGGCAACAGGTCTTATGGAGTGATGAATCCAAATGTGATTTTTTTAAATTTTTTAATTTTTTTGGTTTGCACCTTTATGTATGGAGGTCAGGAGAGAGAAGTACAGCAGTTGGTGTCTGTAGCCATCTGTTACACACAGTGGAGGCTATATCATGGTTTGGAGCTGCATTTCAGTCTTTGGTGTTGAGGATCTTGTCAAAACTGATGTAATTATGAACATAGAAAAATACAGTCAGATTTTGATTCACCACATAATACTATCTGGAAAGCCTCTGATTGGCAGGAGCTTCATTTTTGTGACAATGAGCCCAAACACATGCCAGTGCAGTAAAAGGATACCTAGATACAAAAATAGTATCAGTGATGGACTGGCCTCTCCAGAGCCTAGACCTCAACATTACTGAAGCAGTGTGGGATCATCATGACGGAGAACAGAACATAAGGCAACATCCAAAGAAGAGCTTCTGTGGTCTTTGCTGCTGTTCTGTACAGCATACTGAATTGCTACTCCATGAAAACTGCCATGAAAAACAATTTGTGGTTTTGGTGAGTGATTTCTGATTCTGATATCTGACAAAGCCAGTAAGTGTTTCTTCGTGAGGCAGAAGCATCTGTGCTGCATTTGTCTAATATGTAATTCCCACCCACGAGTCAAGATGATGGATAGCAGGAAAACACAAGCGTCCACTGCCAAGTTATGCTTTATTTTTTAAAATTTTTTTCCCCCTTCAGATATTCAGCTTAGCTGGTTGTCGTTTGGCTCTACAGAGACAGTAGTGTTGGCTAGCTAGCCTGCACCTTTGGTCCAGACTGAAATTTCATGGGAGCAGACAGTGCATGGTTCCCAGATAAAGTATTCTTCTGGATATTTCTTAGAACACTGCCTACGCTTTGTGTGTTTTTAGTGAAATGTCTTAACTGTGGGGCAGACTGCAGTGACTTTGAAACATTCTTTAGTTACCTTTATAAGAAATGTGAATTTACTTAATTCCTTAGGTTAACATTTCACTAGATACCTGTGAAAACTGCACTACAATGATGTTGGCACAGTCTCATAAGGTTGCTAGCAAGGCTGTATACTCTTGCACATACAGTATATAAACTTTGAGTAGATATTAATTTTAAGAGGAAAATCAACAGCTGTTTTCATCTCCATTATGTGAACAAAAGTATTGGGACGCAGCTCTTATACTTGGAATTCGGGTGTCTTCAGCCCTGTGGCAGATTGCTAAATTTGGCTGGTGTAGTTCAGAGGAACGAAAATGGTTCCTTGAGGAAACTCAACCCCCCCCCCCGAGCAAGACAAGTGCTATTTAGTTCTATTATATTCAAGAGAAGCTGGACATCCCTGCGGCTGGTATCTCCAAAAACAAGCTAGATGGATAAAAGCATTAAAAAAACAGGGTAAAAATATGCAAATTTGATTTTGCTCCAACCATTCTCTAATTGTAAAATGCTGCGTATATTTGTACTGTGTGTATTGTACTAATCAAGACTACATGTTGCAGTCTAATTAACACACAGCTCAAATGTGTAGTAGGTCTATCTATTGTTGTTGTGGTGCAAGATTAATGATGATGATGTCTGCTGGCGGTGCAGGGCTGCCTCCCCTGGGTGCTGTAACATGATTAGTCCAGCAGCAGTTGGACAGGAGTGACTCAAGTACAGCATCTGACTGTGATGTTGGTGTCTCAGCCTCCGCGCAAGGTTAATGAGCAGGGGTGGTTAGTGAATTAATATTAGCTGACAGGGCTTCTGTGTTTGAACTCACGACGTAAATGTGTTTTGTTTTTTTCTTTTTTTGTGTGTGTGTGGGGGTGTCTTTCTCCTTTTATACACACTTCCTTGCTGAGGTTATTTTTTTTAATTTTTTTAAGTTCACAAAAGGTCAGTTTGTGAATGTGTTCATGTCAAGCCTCGGGGCTGCATTTCATGTTATAGATGGCATTTTAAACATTCACACTATGTCGCATGTGGTGTTAAATCTGATGACAGTGTGGCTCACCAGAATCCCAAACATGCCTTGCTTATGTCGGCGATTGAAATGTAGTGTTAAGATTGATGCTGACACAGTTGGCTAACTGATTATTTGATTTCATCTCCTGGAATCTGCATGTGCTTTAAAGTGCAGAAAAGCTTTCTAAATAAGTTGGATGCTTTAGATTTTGCAGTTATTTGTTAGGTGTGTGTGGTTGGTTTGGGATTCTTATGATTACTGTATTATACAGGGCGGTGTTTCTGTAACCTGCACTCACCCATAAATGGAGCAACACAGTAGAAACAGCATACTGCAATATAGTTCCAGAACATCTAAGATAATGATAAACTTGAATCAAAATCTGTAATCATTTATTAAACAGTAAAAAAGTAAATGTATTGATGTAAGTGTTCACTTATGTATGCTGCTTGTCCATGCAGAGGTTAAAGTGCACAGTGCAACTGAATTAATACTGGCCACTATGTGACGTAGCCAGAAGCCTCAAAGCTATATTCTGAAAAACCTTCCAAGAAAGTATTAAGATGAGTAAACAATGAATTCCAATAATCCAGAGGGTGATGAAATAAAAGATGAATTTTCCAACTTGGAGTGTGTCACAGTGGAACTCAACTTGGCAATATTAAGTGATAAAAGGAAAAGCAAACCAGAGATTTAATGTGAGCATCCAAAATGAAGGCCAAGCCAAAAGTTACCCCCAAGGTTTCCTGATGGAAAATGTGACAAGAGGACCTGGAGTTCCCATGACCCTTGGCACAAATCTGTGAGGGGCACAAATGAGGACTTCTGTTTTCTCTTCATCCAACTCTCAGCAAGATCTGTAGCTTGAAATGAGATTAACTCCTGTTTAAAAATCTTTCCCTTGGAAATACATTTTTTTTTAAATGAACCTTAACATTAGAATTGTCATGAAAAGAGGATTTATTTCAGGACTGTATTAGTTTTATAAGAAGCTGGCAGTTTGTAATTCATGTTTTTGTGGTTTAAAAACAACAAAACTAACATTTTTAAGAAGACGGCACACTTGACTGAATAGTTAATGGTTTACTTAAAAAGAAAAAGAGAAATTAAAACCGATTTTCATTTTTTTTTGTGTATTTTTCTGCATGAAGGTGCGGCCTGTTGCAAGTTGGCGACAGACTGTTGTCCATTAATGGGATCCCAACTGAAGATGGCACTTTGGAGGAAGCTCATCAGCTGCTCAGAGACTCTGCTCTGGCTAACAAGGTCACACTGGAGATTGAGTTTGATGTTGCAGGTATTGCGGAGGAACAGCGACTTTCATATTTTGAAATCGTGTACACGTAAACCTTTCTGCTTTCCATTTCTTTAAACTTCATTCTAAATCTCAATTAGAGTCAGTGGTTCCCAGCAGTGGCACATTCCACGTGAAACTCCCCAAACGGAGAGGAATGGAGCTGGGCATCACCATCAGCGGTGAGTTTGTTGCTAGCAAGGCACCCAGAGGGGGGCAGTGTTGCTCAAATATTTTGCATGTTGAATCAATGTTCTGTGATCCATAAAACTCAGGCTTCCAAAAAAAACATGAATCTTATACCTCATTACCTCCGAATAATACAGCCCTGTACCAACATTCATCATCCTTTCTGCTCTAACTACCTCTAAAAAAGCACAAAGACAAAAATTATCAGTGCAACAAAAAGAAAGGGAAGCTGAGTAACGTACTGTTTTTTTTAATGTTAAACTGGTGTTATCTTTATCTTGCTGCCTGAAATAATCAAAAAATATATTGTTTTTAACAGCAAGTAAAAAACCTGGTAAGCCCCTCATCATCTCTGACATCAGGAAAGGAAGCATAGCACACAGGTATGTCCTGTTATCACGCTGAGTTCATAATGTTGAATGCTTTGTTGCTCCAGTTCTTTTACTTATGGTTAAAAAAAAAAAACACTCTTCTGTGCCATCTCTGATGCAGCTCACATTAGAAGGACAATCTTTCTCAGCACTTTACACTTCAGGGTGATCTAGGGTTTCTGGGCTTAGGTGGGATTATTCATGAACAAAATTAAATTTTGTCCATCCACTATATAACAAAAGCCTAATTGGATTGAGCTATAAAAACTAGATCAGTAGGGCACAGCAGCTACATTTCAGAAGGGCTCAGTGTTGAGTAGCCTGAGGGTGAGGTTACGGTCACCCCCAAGGATCCCACTGAGACATGAAGCTAATAGGATTCTAATGGTGAGTCAGGAGGAGCAGCTCTCTGGTCCCAGTTAATAGTTGTGATCCTCTTGCTCTTGTGTCCGGTAGAACAGGCACTCTGGAGCCTGGAGACAGGCTGCTGGCCATCGACTCTGTACGTCTGGAGAACTGCACAATGGAGGACGCAATGCATGTCCTGGAACAAGCAGAAGATATGGTCAAACTCCAAATCCAGAAAGATGAGGACAATATTGGTACCTGAATCACTTAAAATATATTGCATTGTCAAAGATTAAACCAGATTATCCCAACCTGTTTGGCTTAAGGGTCCTGGTTTTTTTCTCAGATGCTTCTTGGTCCCACCAGAAGTTATCACATCTAAACTTCTCAGATGGTTTCATTTTAAATTTTACATGAAAGAAAAAATGCTTGAATGTCTCATTTTCCCACACAAATCAAAATAAAGACTATAGAAAAGTATTTTTTTTAATTTTAAAAATACTGTTAATGCTTCAGTTTATAATGTGAATCTTAGTAAAAGAGGTCTCAACCCACTGTGTGAATCAGCACACTACTACTGCGACTAACCATTTTTTACATTCCTGATCTGTTAGTTATTTTTCTCAAAAGGTCAGTTTATTCTTTATTTCATGCACCCAGCCGCTCAAGTGTTTGGGGTCACTTTGAAATGAAGAGCAGACTTGTTTCTATTATAACAATGAAATTTACCAGACAATGAAATGTCACCTGTGAAGAGGTGTCTCAGTGATTATGGAGATTGTGGCATTCGAAGCAGAGGTCGATGCAAAAAGAAAAAAGCCATTGGTCTTCCTCTGTCTTATCTCAATTTTTTTACTTTATTGGTTCATGTCAGATATGGCTTCTATATCTATATATATATATATATATATATATTTTAATTTAAATTTATATCTATATATTTTAATTTAAATTTAAATTTAAATTTATATCTATATCTATATATATATATATATATATATATATATATATATATATATATAAATTTTTAATTTACATTTTTTCTAAAACTCAGTGAGTCACAGTTCCATGGATCATTAGTTGTTACTTACAAAATTCTGGATTGATGTCATGCTAGACTTAAAAAAAAACAAACAAAATGTATTTTTACTTCAGGAACAAAAACATTTCTGGGAGACCACATGTCTGAAAAAAGAAGCGCGTATCTCATATTTCCAGAGCCAGTATTGACATGCTCTGAAGTTATGCTTTGTTTAATATCAAAGTATTCCAGTTTCAGATGACCAGCAAAATCAAAATAATTCTGAAGTGATTAATTGTTGCAGCTCTACGCTGGACAAACTAGCTAACTGTGAATATAAGTGTAAAATAATTCACCAGTATAACAATCTAATATTATACATTAATATAAGCTTCACATCAGCCATTCTCCTGCATAACTACTTAACCACTCTGACTTTTAAACGTTCCAGTTTTTGTGCTGTGTTTTTAGTTTTTATGTGGAGTTTAGTTCCTATTATTAGTCAAATCTCTTAACAATATATTGTAAGGTTTCATATCTTGAGTGCATGTTATCCTCTGTCTTTGCATACTGTAGATGAGTTGGAAATGTCAGGCTCCATAATCTACACAGTTGAGCTGAAGAGATATAACGGACCACTGGGCATTACCATTTCTGGCACAGAGGAGCCCTTTGATCCTATTGTCATTTCGGGCCTCACCAAGAAAGGCCTGGCTGAGAGGTGAGTGAAGGGCAGGGTGTGACAGGAGTCACAGGCGGGGTTCAAGGTGGTGGTTCAAGAAAATGGTGACACATTAACCTTAAGGCCATTCAACTCTTGGGTGTGCTCTTTTCTTTTTCCAAATAAATGACAGTAAACAATGACTGGCTAGTCTTTTCCTGTAACAAAGATGCCTCTTTGTTTCTGTCTGGGTCAGCATGCTGGCAGCCTGACAGCTCTCCTGGCCTGCCCTGTTGGTACTGTCTGGTATAGCTCCGCTTCATCTGCTCTTCTAACCCTGCAGGACTGGAGCCATCCATATAGGGGACCGAGTCCTAGCCATCAATGGTGTCAGCCTGAAAGGAAAGCCGCTGAGCGAGGCCATTCATCTCCTGCAGATGGCCGGGGAGTCAGTCACCCTCAAGATCAAGAAACAAGCCGATCGTATATATTTTTAAATTTTTTTTAAATTTTTTTTTTTAAAAAGTACTCTTAGTGGAAAAACATCTTTCATATACAGTTGCAGAATTAGGGCAAAGGGAAAAAACAGAAACCATCTGCATTATTGCACAATGTTAACATTCATATTCAAGTAAAAACTTGTGTAGTTTGACTGTTGGACCTTTTTGAAGTCACTCTTGTGGTAAAGCAAATTCTTTTTCTCGAAACACCTTGTAAAAGAAGCAATTAAGAGATAAGAGGGCACAGACAACAAAAACGGGCGATTCCATTGTGGACATTTTACAGTGTTTTATTTGGGTGTTGTGAAAAATAGGTGTGCATTTCTTCCTTGTTTAATTCCATCTCACTGTTTATTCTCAGAGTTTGATGGCCGGCGGTCTTTAGACAGAGAAGCTGGATTTTTGAGTGACACAGAGGATGACCTGACAGACTCGCAGAAAACCAGCAAACACTCTGAGCTCTACTCTGCCACTGTGCCCAGTATAGACTCTGCCATGAGCTCCTGGGATAGCTCAGGGTTTGATGCAGGCTACAGTAGCCAAGGTGAAGTCCACTGTTCATGAGCTGCCTACAAGGAAACTATTTTCTTCTGCAGATCTAATGAGAGTTTTTCTTATAGGGACATATCTTCACAAAGCATCTGATATACTGTTCAATACAAATGAGTGGAGGCGCACAAAGCCCAGGAGTCAAACCAGTTCCAGTTCTGCAGGTCTAGTCCACCACACAGCACTGTATGATGGGAGATTCACAGAGGATGAGTGGGACAAGATACCTGGGTAAGTGCAGAGTCCTAAGGTCCATCCCAGACATTTAGTTTAGTGAAAACTCAGGTTTCCAGAAAGCAAAATCACTCAAACTCTGAATCTTGGGTTCATAGTGCCCTTTCATCCACTCTGAGCAAAAGCTTATCAGTTTGAAGATGTTAATGCTGAGTTGCCCTCACATTCAAACTGTGCACCCAGAGACTGGGATTCATTCTCAGTGTAGAGTAAAATCTACACGTTGTGCACACATGTGACTGAGCACACATTAGATGGATACCAAACTGTTGCGCTGCACTGACAGGTCTGGAAAGCTTCAGTAAAATGATCACTTCGTATGTTTTTGTCTGGTTAAAGTAATGAAATGTTAGATTATGGGAATATGTCTGAGCGAGGATGATCCTGGTGCAGACAAAGACTTGAAGATTTCAAAACCATACAAAGAGCAGTTTAAAATGTCATTTGTCTCAACAGTGACTGCATTAAACATGGTTCTACTAAACTTTACATGTTAAAATGAATAGGATTTAAAAACTGACAGTCTGTAGCTAGACACTTTCATTTGCAAATCATTAAAATGAACTGGATGATTCTGTGAGGCCTGGCATTGTGATTAATTCAAGTTGTAGCTCAATAAATATTCTTAATCTACAACATAGAGAAAAAAAACCCCTAACTTCATCTGTTAAACAAATGCAGTCGTTTTTCTGTCGCACCTGCTTGAACACACCTTTGTGGCTTCTTGTCTCCAACATCTTTGTCATTGTAGCGTTAAGTGGTTTTCTTGGTTTCAATTTCTTTAATTTAAATAATATTTTGCATAAGCAAACTCTCCTGTGATGTTTCCTTTCCCTGCTCATTGGGGTCATTGGAAAAAAATGAAAAACAAAAACAAGTGCTTTCTGAATTATTTTGTCGTTTTGTGTTGTATGCCTTCATGTTTTTGTGCTTTTCCAAACTGTCCTTTTCTCTTCTTTCTCAGGTATTCTCTCTCTCATCTGCTTTACTAACTGCCCACAAGCTCTTTGGTGTTTCACATGTGTACATCTTTTTCTGTCACCCCTTGTCCACACAAAACCAAGTCTTCTCAGAAAAACATCCAGAGGGCCCAAGGATCAGCCTTATGTCTCGTCACACTTTTTTTTTTTCTTCTTCTTTTTTTTTCTCCTCCCCCTGAACTTTTGTGTCATGTGCTTTAAATTTCCTGCTTTTTTTTTTTTTTTTTGGGAGGGGGGGGGGGGTGACCTCACTTTTGTAAATTTGAACTCCATGAAGGCTTTATCTTAATCTAATGGACTCCCACAGCATTTGAGCTGTTACAAGTAAAAGATTTTACAGTAAACTCTCACTGTGGTCCTGAGAGATTCTCAGAAGGACTCGTCAGCTTTGCAGCCCCAAAAAACTGCATTTCCCATGCTGCCTTTGTACGCAGCACCAGCCTCCAGACTGCAGGGCTGCTCTCATGTTTTGGTTCCTGCATTGTCATAGATTTGTCAGCCCCCCTCGTTGCCATGGCACCCTGAACCAGGAAGACAGCTTCTGGTCCCAGGCTCTGCAGGACCTCGAGACCTGCGGCCAGTCAGAGATTCTCAGGGAGCTGGAGGTAGGCCTGCCCGTTATCTCCCCCCCCCTCCTGTTTTGGTTTCCTCTCAAGCTTTGTCCTACTTCTGTACTCTTAGACTTATGCTGGCCTAAATTAACACGCCAGATGAAGCATTATGATAACCATCATCGCCATAATCTGTTATTAAACCTGACAAGACAAGCTGGGCACCTGCTGCCATGCTGACTGGGGAAGGCTATTCCATAGTGCCTTGGCCTCTAATCTGCATATGCTGTGTGTATGTGTTCTAAATGGAAGTCTGTCTTCCTCTTTAAAGCAAAATGCTCTAATAATCCCTCTGATTTGTCTTTCAGGCATCCATGACAGGTAGCGCTCTTAGTCTGTACTTAGATGAGACCAAAACGAATGAAGACTCAGTGTTCCCCTCTGAAATAAGTCCAATCAAGAGGGAAGGAAGCCATGGAGAAACTAAAAACAAAAGCAGTCTGAACATGTCAACTGGAGCCAGAGATGTATCATCCAGGGTCAAAGGGGACCCCGCTGAAAGTTTGTTACCTACGGCCCTGGCACTGCACAAGGTGGGGGTCAAAATAGTCATTTAAAAATATCAAGCTTTTTTTTTTCTTTTTAAATACAGTAATTACAGGTTGTATACACTGGCCTCCAGGCTAAACCTCGTCCTTTTACAACATAATCCTTGAAGAACTTAAGCTAATAATTAATACCTAAGTTAATAAGTATCAATAATAAGTTAATATGTGACCTACTTTGATCCTATGCTTGACCCTGCTATACACTACTATATATATATATATATATATATATATATATATATATATATATTTATATTTTAAACATGGCTAGAACAATAATGATCCTTTTCCCCAGACTCAGTAATGTTCTTTTTTAATCTTCAGGTTTTTTTTTTTTTAATTAAAATTACTAATGACATTAAAAAAAGAAAAAACTCTTCCAGTGTAAAAAGGGAAATGGTATAGCATCTAATGGATAACCAGTTCAAGACTTAATATTTTGTTAAATACAGAAAAATGTTCCAAAAAAAATCTTTTTATAGTTAAATTAGCCAGAGGTTTCTTGATTGCATATCAGCAAATGCATACAATCAAGGCCTGCCCAAACATGACTGTTCAACATCTCAGCAACAGAAGCTTTTGAATTTGATGTCAGCAATATGTCTCAAAAGTTGGGACAGGGCCAAGTTTACTACTGTGTAGAATCCCCTCTTTTAAGTCTGTAAAAATCTGGAAACTGAGGAGACCAGCTAGTGGACTTATTTGGGAGAAGAACGTTGTCCCATTCATGTGTGATATTGAATTCTAGAGTCCTGGGTCATCTTTGATACATTTTTCATTTCATGATGCGCCACATGTTTTCAGTTCATGAAAGGTCTGGACTGCAGGCAGGCCAGTTCAGCGTCTGGACTCTTCTACTACGAAGCCATGCTGTTGTAATAGCTGCAGGATGTAGTTTAGCATTGTCTTGCTGAAATATGCAAAGCCCTCCCTCTGGATGGGAGCATCTGTTGCTCTAAAACCTGTATATACCTTTCAACACTGATACCTATTTTTAGATGTGCAAGCTGCCAATTCCATAAATACTAATGAAACCCCATACCATCAGAGATGGAGGCTTTTGAACTGAGCACTGATCTAACAAGCTGGATGGACCCGCTCCTCTTTAGTTCAGAAAGATTGTCAAATTTTTCTGTCTGAACAGTTTTCCACTTTGGCTCAGTCCACTTTAAATGAGCTTTGGCACAGAGAAGATGGTGGTGTTTGTGGCTCATGTTCACATATGGCTGCTTCTTTCCATGACAAAGCTTTAACATAGATTTGTGGATGGCAGAGCAAACACTGTTCAGTAATCCCATCATACATTTATCATTACTCTGCTTTTCTAAGACCTATCTTTTATATCCAATCATGTTACTGGCCTGCTGTAAATCAACCTAATTAGCTCCAAAATTAGTATTTTTTGTTTGTTTTTTTTCGTACATTTACTTGTCCCATCCTGACTTAAGATGTGTTGCTGACATCAGATTCAACATGAGCTAATTTTCATGAAATGGTAAAATGTCTGTTTAAACATATAGTATGTTGTTATATGGCCTATCGTGAATAAAATATGGGTTTATGAGATTTGCAAATCATTGCATTCTGCTTTTATTTACATTTTACACAGCATCCAAACATTTTCACAATTGGGGTTGTATGTTTAAAGAAATGAGCGGAAACTTGTTTAGCTGTTCTTGGCTGCTTTTTGGAGATTACATTACACATTCACAAAAATCAAATTCTAAACATAACTGGAAAAAAGTTTTTAAAATGCTGTCAAATGGTGATTGGAACTTTAAACATTAATAGTCCTGTGAGTCTGTACTTAATCATTAAAACTCAATTTAAGAAAGTAAATGAATGCATCTAGTGTAAATTTAAATACATTATCTTACTGTAAGGGCATTGTTTCCACTTATACAAAAAACACCCCATCATTATGTACTATTCAGCTCCACTCTGGTTCTAATCTTGAGCTGTAGTGAAACACTTGGCAGAGCACGCACACTTGACATGTGACACATGGCAAAAAAGCGTGCCCTGAGGGATTCCAGGAGTTATGAAGTAATACCTGCATGCTTTTACGTGACTCATTCCTCCTCTCAGTACAGTGTAACTAGACTCAGTGTGTACCTGGCCAGTCAGAACTTGCTGCCTAGTGAATACATGCCCACTAAGAAGCCTAGTTGGTGTTATGTGCATCTCACCATGACAGTGGGAAATTCAAATTTCCACAGTGTGGAAATTTATATTTCTAGTTGACACAACCTACGTGATATCATGGAAAATCCTCACCTACCAGCTTCAACCTGCTTATTTGGTTGTGGTTAAAGCTGCTGACCTTGTTTTAGGGAACATGAAAATTCAAAGAAAAACAAAGTGTGTGTGTGGCTGTAGGCGATGTAATTGTGTAGTCTTGACACAGGGAGTGGACACAATAAAAGACTATATACAGTGTGTGGTCAGCTGTTCAATCTAGTTTCCTTAAGCTACTTCCAGGTGTCCACTTGCTTTGTTTAGCATTATGTATAGACACAAAACTGAAAATGATGTCATCTTTGCAAGACATACCAAAATACTTTGAAAATTAATTCCTCTTCCATGTTTCATTCATACACTTTTTAATTTAAACACGTGGTTAAAGGGTAAACATCCAAATCAGCTTATGAATCAACCAGTAAATGTCAGCTTTGATGTCAGATCTGGAAAATGGCTCCTGTTAATGGGAGAGGTTATTACCTCTGATTCACCTTGGAGACTTTCTATTTTTGTTCAATTGATATATATATTTTAATAAATGTAAACCCCTCAGTGTTCAAGACTATATTATCTGTGACTGTAATGTCCTCTCTGTTTGTAGGTGATTATAAGAAAGGATCGTGACAGCCATGACTTTGGTTTCAGTGTGTCCGACGGGCTCCTGGAAAAGGGCGTCTACGTGAACATGATCCGGCCAGATGGCCCAGCTGACCAGGCGGGGTTGAAACCTTTTGACCGCATTCTTCAGGTACCATTTGCCTTTTAAAAAAGTTAACATGCTGGAAAATGTACTTGCTTGTTTTTGCAGCAAGTCGGATAAGAACATTGATACCTGTCATTTATGCTCACCAGCCACTTTGTTAGGTACACCGTGATAGTACTGGTTTTGACCTTCTTTACCTTTCACAGCTGCCTTAATTCTCCCTGGTATAGATTCAACTTGTTGCTGGAAACATTTGAGATTTTAGTCAATATTGACATGATTACTTAACACAGTTGCTTCAGATCTGTTGGCTGCACATCCGTGATGTGACTCTCCCATTCCACCAAACCCCAAAGGTGCTCTATTGGACTGAAATCTGGTGAGTGTGTGTGGTGACCGTAGTTGATTGTATTCCAGGGGCCAGAGCAGGTGACATGGAAGATGATGTGAACACCTGGCTAAGGCTAAAGGTAGATTTGGTAAAAAATTATAATTCACATTGGCAGTAATGACAACTGCTTGCATCAATCAGAGGTCACCAAAATTAATGAGTCAGTGTGTAACTTTGCCAAAACAGTGTTGGACTCTGTAGTTTTCTCTGGTCGGACTGGGGAGGGGAAAACAGTGGCATGTTTAATGGCATGATTGCTGACTGAATGGTGTCCAAAAAATGATGTAGGCTTTATAGATAATTGGCAAACTTTCTGGGAGAAATCCAATCTTGATGGGAGAGACGGCATCCATATGGGGCAGCTCTCATTTCTAGAAACCTGTTCAAATTTATTAACCCCCCCCCCCAAAAAAAACAACAAAAAAAACAACACGCCTCTCTGCATCTTCATTCCTCCTGTCATCCCCAAAACCTCATCCCCTAGACTATCTGCTCCTAGACCACCAAAAAAAAAATTATTTAAGCATAAAAATTCACAAAAAAAGAAAAATAGAACACCCCCAACTGTACTAAAGAGTAAAACGGTGAAATGTGGATTATTAAAAATTAGGTCAGTCTCTAAGTCCCTGTTAGTAAATGATTTAATAATTGATGTAAATTCCCATCTTATAAAACAAGATACAAGGTTAAAATTTCATATGTATTCATTAACTGAGACATATAAAAGATATACCACATAAGAGCATGGAGCAGACAGATAATCTATTCAACTATGCAACAATAAATCATACAGCAGTAGATAAACTCCAAGAACATACAATTAGATGAACACAGGTTTAAACAAGCCTTAAACACACAACACAATAAGCAGCATTGGGTCTTGGAGGCGGCTGAGAAGCAGATCTGGTGAGCAGAACATAAGCACACAGGAATCCAGCAGACAAGGTATTAGAAAGAAAAAATATTAGTGGTCACAGACTTGATTCACAAATAACTATAAATTCAAGGTGTGTTTAAAAACTTGGTGTTTCACTATTACAAATATGAAGTGGTATAGTGTTCCAGTACTGTGCAGCTCGCACTGATAAGGTTGACTGACTGAAAGCGCTTTTTCTCAGTAGGACAAGCAGAGTACTTGTTGACACAGATCTGGTGATTCTGCTGCTTGTCTTGTTTTTTTTTTTTCTTTTCTGTAAAGTATGAAATACCAAATTTATGTAATGGAACTTTAGGTATCCCGAATTAGAAGGACATGTATATGTTGGTTTAAATGAATCAACACCCAACAAGCAATTGGCTTCTCTCAAAATTTAAATGAGCCCACCCATCACTTTAATCACACTCTGGAGCTTGTCCTGACATTTGGCATAGAAACTGAACATTTAGCAGTATTCCCTGAAAACCCTCTTGCCTCATCATTTCTTATAACATCTAAATTTACAGTAATGGATTACACAGCCGTGGGGAATACATTTCATTACAGTAGAAGTCTTTCTGAAAGTGCTGTATTTGTGTTTAAGGATGCAGTTCCACCGTTGTATTCAATGCTATGTGCCAACACTGTGCAGAGCAGCTACATAAACTCTACTCTCACAGAGGTAGATTATCTTGTCAATAGTTTTTACATCCTTACTTCATGTGAGTCTGAATACTGTGGCTCCTCTGAAAAAGAGCGACTCAAATTAGAAGTGCTTGATTCCTGGGTATAAGTCACAAATGTGCACCTTAAAGTTTTAAGGTGGAGGAAAAAGTGTCATCTCGCTAATTTAGAAAATCTTTGTTCAACTTATTCATGTAAATGGGGGAGTGTTCTTCCCACATTTAATCATGGTGTTCCACAGGGTTCCATGTCAGTACTGATTCTATTTACGTTATACGTGCTTCCTAGCACACACTTTTATTATGCGGATGATACCCAGTTTTATTTATCCATGAAGCCAGATGACACACCAATTAGATAAAGCACAGGAATGTCAGGAATTACATAAAGATCTGGATGACCTCCAATTTCCTGCTCCTAAATTCAGATAAAACTGAGTTAATTGTACTCGGACCTAAAAATCTTAGAAACAATTTGTCTAACCAGATTCTCTCAATGGCATTACCTTGGCTTCCAGTAACACTATGTGGTCTTGGAGTCATTTTTGACCAAGATATGTCCTTCAGTGCTCATATTAAACAAATATGTAGGACTGCTTTCTTGCATGTCACAATATCTCTAAAATTAGAAACATCCTGCCTCAGAGTGATGCTGAAAAACTAGCTCATGCATTTGTTTCAAGGCTGGACTATTGTAATTCATCATTATCAGGTTGTCCTAAAATGCCCCTGAAAAGCCTTTAGCTTAACCAAAATGCTGCAGCTAGAGTACTGACAGGGACCAGAAAGAGAAGGCATATTTATGCCATACTGGCTTCTCTTCATTGGCTCACTGTTAAATCCAGAATCAAATCCTTCTTCTCACAAAGAAGGTCATGAATAATCAGGCCCCATCTTATCTTAAAGACCTCATACTACCATATTTCCCCAATGGACCACTTCACTCCCAAACTGCTGGCTTACTGGGGACTTCCCATGATGTGCTAAGTGTTTCTTCTTCACTCACCTCTTTTTACTCTGTGTTTATACTCCACTTTGCATTTAATTTATTAATTATTATTAAACTCTGGCTCTCTTCCACAGCATATCTTTTGTCCTGTCTCCCTTCCCTCACCCCAAAAGGTCGTGGCAGATGGCTGCCCCTCCTTAAGCCTAGTTTTGCTGGAGGTTTCTTCCTATTAAAGGGGCGTTTGTCTTCCCACAGTTTGCTCATGTGAATTTTTTTTTTTTTCTTTTCATGGAATTTGTCATTTTCGAAAGCTGGTTGTGTCATCAGAATTCTGATTTTAACTTCTGAATTACTAGTTGCATTTTAGAATTCTCACTTAGAATTTTTACTCTTGGAATGTTGACTGTCTCATTAGAATTCTGTGTTGGTAGAATACTGACTTTGTCAGAATTCTGAATTTGTTGTCGTTTCAATATGACACTACAGGCAGAATTCTGACTTGACTCAAAATTGACATGAAAAATGGAGACTTCTCGATTTTACCCCCTAATGGGGGTTGTCTGATTGCTGATTGTTTTCTCTCTACTATTGTAGATATAATGCACAATATAATGTGCATTGAAGTGACTGTTGTTGTGATTTGGCAGTATATAAATAAAATTAAATTGATGTCCTGACTATTTGGGTAAATCAAGCACCACTTGACTGAAATATTATCAGCAGTCATGGAGATGGTAAAAATGCAAGTCCAAAACCTATTTGCACACTTAAAGTTGGCTCCAGATTTTTTTTTTTTCCCCCTTGGACCGTTCACTGTAAACACTAGAGATAGTGGTGCAGGGAAAATTCCAGTAGATCAACAGTTTCTGAAATGCTCAGACAAATCCATCAGATTCAAAATAATTCAAATCACCTTTCTTCCCCATTCTGATGCTCAGTTTGAACTTCAGCAGGTCATGTTGACCATGTCTACATGGATTGCTGAATTGCTGCTATGTAGCCAATTAGATATTTGCATTGGGCAGCATGGTGGTTACCACTGTTGCTTCACAGCAAAAAGTCAAGTGTCCAAATCCACCATCTAGCCAGTTCTCCTCATGTCTTCCTCCCACAGTCCAAATACTTAATTGGTGATTCTAAATTGCCTGTAGGTGTGAATGTCAGTGTGACAGACTGACCTGCTTTTCACCTCCACCCCAACCCCCAATTGGAAAATGGATGGCTATTTGTATAAATAACAGTTTAACAGGTGCACCTAACAAAATGGTCAGTGAGTGAATGTCGATTCAATATGACACTACAGGCAGGACAAAGTTAGCTTAGCATAGTGTTAACAAGAAAAAAACAGCTGGGCTGTCTCTTTTTAAAAATAACAAAATTTAACTATTGCTCACTGATAAGCATTTACTTGGAAAAGGTTAGAGTAATTCAAAGTGCTTTACAGACAGCTGTTAAAATTACACTAAAGCACACAAAGAAAAATGGTGCAAAGTTAAGATATGCTTATTTAAAAGCCAAGATAAAAGGTAGGCGTTAGATTTGTATTTTACTATTTGTGGAGAAATTAACCCACTAGGAAACATTTTCTATACTAAGGCTGACACTTCTGCTAAAATCATAAAATTAAAGTAAATTAAACTTTCCATTAAATTCTCTCTAGTGCCAACTCTTTTACTCTTTTAGGGAAAAGTGCTGTGTACTGAATAATAAAATGGTTGTGATCTCCCAGGTGAACCGTGTAAGGACCAGGGACTTGGACTGTTGTCTAACTGTGCCCTTAATTATGGAGGCCGGAGACAGCCTGGACTTGGTCATTAGCAGGAATCCACTGGCAGCAGCAGACGCGGAGCTGCCAAACGACTGTGACGACCCCTCAAACTCACTGTTCTGCTTCCCCAACCACAGGAACAACATCGTCGCCCTGTGACCACAAAGAAGATGGCCAACTCTGCAGTGTAGGGACCTCACACACGCACATCACATGGTTAGGTCTGTCACATTGTACCTCTCGGACACACCTTCACACTCATTTTCAGCATGCAGAGCATCCGCAGAAATGGCCACTTTCTTCCCCTCAAAGCATCTTTCTCACAAAGTCACAAGTGCATGTGTTCACAATTGCCAGTTTTAGTCACTGTGTTCACATGATGCAGTTCAGGGGAGGCTCTGGCTTCAGGGCAGACTACCGCACCCCTCCCACCTCCACAGGCAAAGCCACATGCAGGCTTATATAACAGGGGAGTCATAGCATCCGATGGAGCCAGGATGTCAAACACACATGCCTCAGCTCTAGAGAGACTCAAATGCTGCATGCATTCACTGCACAACTTACCTTTTTGGTTTAATAGTTTTAATTTTCATTCAAGGACCAAAAACCTAGTTCTGTTTTTCATGTACACATTTGCACAGAGAAGGCCCAAATGTAATGTTTCATATGCATGTAAAAATATGAACACAGGCACACATGGTGCAAGCAGGCTCTAGATTCAAGGAACGTTGCACCTATTTGAGTTATTTCACCCCTGACTTGGCTCACTGTCCTCCTTTCCAGTCTCTCCTTTACATTGCCTGCCCTAGAGAAGGGACAGTGCCTACAAATAGACGGAATGCTATCTGGTACTTGCCAAGTGTCATTAGCTACATTTTAATTTCCCTATATATAAATGTCACAAATCCTTGGAAAAAGACTTTCTCTGTTTTAAAATCATTTCATGGATTGTTTCTGAATCGCCCCAGAGATCATGTTTTTTGTTGTTGTTTTTCTTTTAGTTTCCTGTTTGGAGATTTTCAGTTTCACAGTGTGTGTTTTTGTTGTTGTTTTTTGTTTGTTTTTCTTGTAACACCACATTTTCACCATTCCACATTTAAGAGTTCATATGTTCTTTTTTTTTTTTTAATATCACCATATGACATCTTTGCATGTGGTATTGTACCAGAATGACTTGTGCACTGATGTGTCCTTAAGTGAATTACTTTTTCCCAAACAGAGGATGAAACACCTTTCATTTTCCAGTGATGAGCAGTTGAACTCCACATCTCACTAAACTGGCTATCAGGTTATTTTTCTCTGAAGTTCCTACCAATATGTATAAGCATGTTAAGCATGCATACAGTTTGTCCTCAGCGAGTAGCTCTTTGGTATAAGTATTGGAGTGTTCTGTTTCTTTCAGCAGGATCTTTGTGAGAGTGCTTATCATTACACTGTTTTTATAAAGGCCCCAGTAAAGGAAATGTGACGTGCTGATTAAGCAGACTGCCAGGAAAAAAAACATTCGTTTTATTTCATGTGTTGGCTTGTGTGAACATGTGGTGAGTTAGTTGCACTGTCCTGTTTAGAGAAACATTGAGACTGAGTCATCTGTGGGACAGTAACCTCTTGATTTAAGACTCATGTCTTTATACTAAATGTCCTGTTTTTACAGTGGCCTATTTTTAAGGTTTTATATTAATTTATGTATTGCCCCTTTTTTATTTTACTGTAAAATGTGTCAGGTATGCAGTGCTTTTATTTTCATTCACCTAGTGTGGTATCTTTATGTAGGCTGTGATACTGAATGTGATCTTTTTTTCTTTTTTTTTTTGACATTTACATCCTCCCCGAATGTCAGGAATCATTTCACAAGAACTTTAAAGATTTATTTGGATATTTTATTTTTGTTATTTAATTTATTAAGTAAGAAATGTATTTCTTTTTATGAGAATAAAGTTATGAGACCACAGTTGAGTTACCTCTGGTTTGTGGTGGTCGACTTGGTTCACCTCACGTGCTAACATTAAGGTGCAGTGTGTTTTTAGATTTTTCTCATCCAGCCACTTAGATTATTTCCAAGCCAAGTTATGTCAATAAATGCCTCAAACACACTGAGAAAATCATTTCCCCACAAGATGGTATACGATGCTTTATTGAGACTATCGGGTCAACAATAAACTGAGAAAATGCATAAATGACAACTTCTCTTTACATTGTGCTTCCTGCTAATTTGCAAATAATGGAACGCTAACATATTAACTAAAAGTTTAGATGGTGAAAATGGTGACACTATAGACTATTTAAAAGATGGATGCAGCCCATAGACTGTACAGAAGATGGATATGGCTTCACTTTTCAGACACAGAAGCTAATGCAGAAGTGCCCTAAATGTTTTAATTGCCATGAGAGGGCAATACCAAAAAGACTTCTGGTTCTATTGAGGTTTTGCAGACACATGACCTCTAATCATGTGATGTGTACATGTCACACAAGAAAGCTCAACAGAAGTCCTATGAAAAACTGATGAGTTTATGGGCTCGGTCACTCATTTTGGGTTATATAGAATTTTTCTTTAAGTCCATTTTGTAAATCCTGGACCTACTATGTTTGAGAAGACCAAATTATCTGGGGTATGCTAACAACATGTGATGGGCAAGTGTCTCAAGTTAGTTTCACATCCATCCATTTTCTTCTACCTATTCAAGTTCACAGTAGGGCCTATTCCAGCTATCATAGGGCAAAGGCCCAGGGTATGCTCTGGACAGTTTGCCAGTCTGTGACAGGTTAGCTCTGTAACAGTCACATCTACAACCAATCTTGGAATTGCCAACTAATCAAACAAGTGCATCTTTGGACTGTGGGAAGAAGCTGGGGTACACAAAAGGAATCCATAAAGGCATTGGGGGTGCAGGTTCCACACAGTAGGACCCCATCTGGCAGGTGGATTCAAACCCATGATCTTTTTGCTGTGAGGTGACAGTACTAACCACCACACCACACTGACAGTTTTTTGCTTGTTTTTAATTTTTGTGAACACAACATGCATGAAACTGGCTTGGAAATATTCAGTGTGTGTCATGAACCAACTGTGTGGCAGGCAGGATTAGGACCCCAATGCAGGACTCTGGAGAGAGGACTTAAAACTCAGCTTTATTTGCTGGTAACCACAGGAGCAAACAAAAGATGCACAGAATAAGTGAGGAGCAAAATAAAAACTGGAAACTGGGACTCTAGGGAAAACCACAGAACAAGGAGAGCACACAGCAAGAGGGAGACGAGGAATGAGGAGAGACTCAGTGTATACATGTTAATGAGGGAAGAAGAAACAGGTGGGAGCACAGCTGAGACTTGTTGGGAAAACAAGACAAGGGAAGTAGAACTAAATAAGATAAGACAAAACCAGAAATGGAAATGCAAGGGAGGCAGGAATACACAGGGATCTAATAAACCAAAAGTAATCTACAAACTATGGACTACAGGCACAAATAACAAAACAATTAAGGAACCAAAGAGAACCTAACAGAAAACCATGATCATAAATCACTTCTCAAAACCAAATCGCAAACCCACAAAACTCAAAACCCTGCATCCAAGACCAAGGGACCGTGGCAGTACGAATTTGTGAGATGGCAATCTTTTGGTAATTTGGGTTCCATTGTGGTAGCTTGTGTTGATAGTCATCATTTCTAATTGGCTCCATTAGTGGATTCTTTGACTATGACTAAGGATCTTTTTAGCCTTTTCAAAAATTCAAAGATTTTTTATTGTCATTAAGCAAGACACAAGTTTCAATTAAGTCTGTAATGTTTACATTAACAAAAAAAAGAAAAAAAAAAGATCTGGTTTTGCCTTTATTTTTCAACAGGACAGTAGAATGGGCAGGAAAGGAGGGGAGAGAGCACGAGGGGGCAATATGCAGGAAATGACCCCAGGGAGAATGAAACCCAGGCTCCTGCAGTAGCCTTTCAGCATGAGGTTTGCTTGGTTAACCCATTGAGCTAAACTGGCACCCTCATACTATACTTTCTTTTCAGTGAGTAAACATCCTGTCACTTGAGGTGATTGAATTCAATCTGAAAAGTGAGCCTCTCACTTGACTCTTCACAGAAATCCATCTGCAAACATGATTTCACAAAGGGCTGTCCAGTTTCCACGAATCCTTTGACGCCCTTGTATTCGCCTGCACTCAGACAGTTGGAGATTCAGTGCTCAATGGGTTTTAATGCTGGAACACCAGAGACATGCCCAAATAAGTCAATCCTACATTTGTGTATGTGAGATGTCAGTGCAGTTTCCACCTGCTATGTGGTGAACTGTAGATTAATGGCGGGACAGACACCCTGAAAAAATTTAGGACAGGTGTCAATGAGCCATCACGGGGAGAGAGGAGTCAGGGTGACATTGGTGGCCTTCGCTGGAGGGCGTTTGAATAAATATAGATGGCTATTTCGGGGGTGGAATCGCGATGTATTGTGATTTGGACAAGGCGCAAACCTCAGAATAGAAAATAGTGTTAATGACGGTTAAAGTGGGAGGCAGTCCCACAATATTATTTTCTGCACACAGGTCAAAAACATGTGAGCAACAACTCAATTTGAACCCACTCTGAAAAATAAGAGCTGCAAATGATATCCAGCCCAGTATCATTCCTGCATGGCTTTTAGATGAGATTTCATTTACTGCATTTCATTTATCCATGCAGCATTACAAATGCTCAGTCTCTGTGCTACATCTCAATAAGATATACTAGATATACTTAATACACTACAAATACTTTCACTAGATATCACTTCAATAATATACAACAGTCCTGTCATAACATTTGTTTTTATGAAATAATGTTCAGATTTTGGTGACATGTCATGTCTGTTCACAGACATAAAGGGAACATCATAAAGTCATAATTTAACTTTATAGAAGAATGGATTGGATTCAATTGTTCAGGTACCCCTAACAAAAGGTGCATTCACCAGTTACTTTGTTAGTACGCCTTGCTTGTACTGGGATGCACCCCTTCAGAACTTCAGAATTGCCTTAATTCTTTGTGGCTTAGATACAGCAAGGAGCTGGAAACATGCTTCTGAGATTTTGGTCCATGCTGACGTGATGGCAGCTGTACATCCATGATGCGAATCTCCCGTTCCACTACATCCCAAAGGTGCTCTATTGGATTGAGATCTGGTGACTGTGGAGGCCATTTAATGACACTGAACTCATAGTCATGATCAAGAAATCATGTTTGAGATTATTTAAGCTTTATAACATGATGTGTGAGCCTGCTGGAAGCAGCCATCAGAAAATTAGTCTGCAACAATATTCACGTATGCTATTTAGAGTAGGTATTTAAAGATGCTCGTTTGGTACTAAAGTCCCAAAAGTGTCAAGAAAATATTCCCCAAACTATTACACCACCAGCAGCCAACGAAAACATTGGTACAAGGCAGGATGGATCTATGATTTCATGTTGTTTATGCCAAATTCTGACCCTCACTCGATGTGTCTGACTATTCCCCTCTGACCTGTGACATCAATAGGGCATTTTAGCCCAGAGAGCTGTCGCTCACTGGACATTTTCTCTTTTTTCAGACCATTCTCTGTAAACTTTAGAGATATTTGTTTGGAAAATCCCAGAAGATCAACAGTTTCTGAAGTACTCAGACCAGCCCATCTGGCGCCAACAATAATGGTATGTTCAAAGTCACTTATATTGCTTTCCTTCCCCATTCTGGTGCACACTTCAGTAGGTTGTCTTGACTATGACTTCAAGCCTGAATGTACTGAATTACTGCTGTGTGATTGGCTGATTAGATATTTGGATTAACAAGCAATTGAACAGGTATAGAGCAGTGTGGTGGTTAGCACTGTCACTTCCCACCAAGAAGTGAGAGTGCTGGTCTGGGTCGAATCCAGTCCTTTGTCTGTTTGTGTGGGTTCTCTTCAAGAGCAGTCTAAAGACATGCTTGGGATGAGGTTAATTTGTGGTTCTAAGTTGGCTGTAGGTGTGAATGTGGGTGTGAAAGGTTATCTGTCTCTATGTATCAGCAAATTGGTAACCTGCCCAGGCTGTACCCTGCCTCTCGCCCTATGACAGCTGAGATAGGCTCCAGCCCAGCTGCAACCCTGAATTGGATAAATGGAGGAAAGTGAATGGATGGATGAACAGGTGTGCCTAATAAAGTGCATATAGCATATACTGTGAGATCTACTGATGATAATTTCTCCACTAAGCAGGTATAAACAGAAACAAAAATTCTCAGCAACATTCATATCTTCAGAAGTATAAAATACACACACGCTCACACACGCACACACACACACACACACACACACACACACATCCAAAGAAACTTATGTTTATTTAATCTGTATAGAAATGATGCAATGTGCATCTCAAAGGGAAAATACTTTGGTACATTTAAATTTCCACATTGCATTTTTTTTAAATGGAGAAAGCAGCATGGTACTGTGGTGTGGTGGCTCCTACACATGCTTCAGGAAAACAGTCCTTCCAGATTTTGTGTTGAACTATTGCAAGTTGAATGAGCAGACAATGCCACCATTTCACTGAATATTGCACCTTAAATGTGCAAATCCAGGCTGACAATAATTTTTATATTTATTTAGCAAACACATTGGTAAGCTTTGATTAAAATAATGAATCAGTGATGGTGTTCAAATGATGTACAGTATAAAATAGATACAAAAAGGCATATGTGATTTACAAACAATTCAAATTTCTACAAATATTCTCTCAGATATAACTGAATTAAAAGCTAGACTCCAGTGGTAGTTCTGCGGAGTACACCTGCTACTGAAAGCACAACGGAGAGAGCTGTCAGGCCGTTTAGTAAAAACTAATGCTTTTACCTTTTGAGTGATCTTCTCACAGATCCCACTAACAATTACAAATCTGAAAATTTGATGGCAAATTTATAACTTTGTCATTTTCTTAAAGACATTGATACCTCATAGTATACAATTTCAAAAAGTTAGAAGCTAAAAATATTTCCTCCTCAAATGTGTTGCAAATGTAGCCACAAGACCTTGCAACAATAAAAACACACTACAATAAAGGTGAAACAACATATAAAGTGCAAAGAGAGGTTTCAATAAATGCACTGGAACTGACTATAATAGTCACACAGGCAGTGTACAAATACTCTAAAAATGCCACTTCCCTTGTTTCCCCTTTTTTTTCTTTAATTTCCTCGCTGTTGTTCTCTTTTATTTTATCTCAACTGCTTTCAAGATGGAACTTCCCCTAAAGGCATTTCTCACAGTATTTGGCCAGGACCAACTTTTAACTTATAAGATGTCAAGCAAGATTTACTCTATACACTGCATATTGCTGCTTAACATGTAATGGATATGTATTCTAAGAGACACAGGTGGCTCCGTTTCGCTGCAAATGGAGGTACATTCATTTCACTGTGGCATAAAATGACAGAAAAATTATTAGTCAGTACAACAAGACTGTCACAATCACGTGACACCTTCCACCTTTTTTTGCAGTTAATTATGCATTTAGTTTACTTTGCAACATGAAAAGTGAGAATTTCTTTTCTTCTATAGAGTGCCGGCAAAAAAACAAATTCCTCATCTTTCCGGAATCAACAGAAAGGTAGTAAACTGAAAATGTTCTAACTTGAAATACTGCCTAAACTGAGATCAGTGCCAGCTACAGAAACAAAAAATGTAACATTAACAATATCAATATAGTAAAAAAAGAAGAAAAAAACAAGGAAAAAAATACAATAATAAAACTTTTTTCATCGAAATCAAACCACACTATCCCTAATGTGAATATATCGAACAATGTAAACCTACTAAAGTTAGCAAATATGATACCACAGAAAGCACATCAATCTTAATCCTCTCACAGAGAGCGCTCACATCACTGTTTCTACAATGGTGTGGGTGGGCTTGATCAAGCCATTGTTCCCATTTGGATCCAGGGGCTGTGTCAGCTCGCTGCCCTTCAAGTTGTATTCTTTCGGGCGAGAGCTCACGCCTGACTTTGCCGGGGCTGCCACTGCTTTGATCCTCTGAGGGAAGGAGATGGGACATTAAAATAATGATCATCAGAAAGTGGGGTGGTTTAAGGCTTGAAGTGACAGTTATCGAGTTTAAAATGGCAAACATCAGATAGATACACTGAGCTGAAAGAAGAAATAAACAACAAGGACAGTTGAAAAGGGGCAGTTGTGGGATTATTAATTGCTGTTTACTTTCTTTTTCAGTAAAATGCTTTCAGCTGCCGAATAGTATCAATTTTCTCATTTAAATCTCTGCAAGAATGCTTCCATTAAAATCTCACCTCAATTAGAGGTCCCTCAGACTGTAAGATCTTGATGACCATCACCATTGGGATGCAGATCATGGAAGACAAGGCCAAACACCAGCCCAGACCGATGGCCCAGTCGGGGTACTCATACACCTTATTATAAGTCAATGGCTTGTACTTCACCAGGGAGAAGACAAAGCAGCCCTGTGGGGAGCAGGCGCACACGCTGTACTTAGCACAAACTGCACCACCTCTGTGTGAACTTCAACAATCAGCATTTGTCACATCATGAACTGGAGTATCTCCAGTTCCTCTAAAACAGTAAAGTGCCACTCTGATCTCTCACCATGCAGAGGACAGGAGTGATTATGGTCCAGCTCCATTTCATCCATGGGTTTGGTCTGTAGCCAATCATATCCTCAACTGCATCATAGAAGTTATCAACTCCTGTCCAACACAAAATAGTATAAACAATAAGTCACGTCCATATGTTTGCAAGGTTTGCCAAGATAATGAATACTGTACATAAGATACCAATGATGTTAATCTGCACATGTTGTTGTTTCCAATAACAGAATGACCTTGTTTCTACCAGCTGATATTAACATGTTTATGAACCCTTATCTGTGTTGTTTGCCCTGAATTGCAGCATATACAGTATTTTCACTGGGTCGTGGCTATATACTATCAATAGTCTCAGCTTTGTCTTTTACACCTTACTAGGCCATCACAGGTCCATGTGTTTAGTGCAGATGTGCTGCACTAAACTTTTGTGCATGGCATTTGCTGTTGATGTAAATGTTATGAGTTGTTTTATTCTGTTTTTATAGTTTTTGTCTTTTTTTGTTGTTGAGTATTGATTATTGTTGATGAATAAACAAATAACTACTATAACAACATCATTTTGAAGAACTATTTTAAAAAATAGCTTTCAAAGGTTTAGGATGCTGATTCTTAAATATTTGCCAAATGAACCCTTTACAACTGAGCAAGGTATACTCAACACTTATTAAGTCTTGGTATGTCTATGGGCAATCAACATCTAACCAAAATGTTGTAGTTCCTTGCCTATAGTGTTCACTTGAAAGAGAATATGTAACAATGAGGATCTTGTGTAAAGTATAAACTATAGAAAGCTGGAGAAAAATGCCAGTCAAAAATAAAAGCCTCCAACTTTACAACTCCATGTCCATATATCATATTTTGAAGCCTTGAGAGCTCGGGACATGCAGGTTGGGAACCACTTTTCTGAGCCACCAATAAAAAAAAAGAGGAGGTTCTATGTGATTAAACCACAGTGACATTAGCGACTTCACTTCCATCCCATTTAAGGTTTTCCTCTTCTGGCTAAATGTTGCTTTGTTAATAATGGTAGGACATAATCTGGTGGGAGGTGACCCTCAGTGGCCAATCACAATCTGGCAGCGGACTAACTCCATTCCCACCTCCCCTCAACTTCAAAACAACCCTGCAGTTAAAGTTATTTACTACTGGTGTGCACAAACCTCACAAGGACATGTTTGTTTTACATGCCAGAGATCATTTAGACCTCTTTTACAAACTCTTTGACAAATGATGACATAAGAGAAAGCTATCACATGTAGAATCATTTCCACTTACCATAAACCCAGGCTACAGCAATGCATTCAAAGAATGCAACCCACAAAAGGCACACACCACTGGCTGCATAGTAATCAAAGAGCTGAAACACATACATGCCACCCTAGAAGAAGAAGAGACAGAAAGAGACAGAAATTAATTATCTCTCTATGTGCATGCTGGAAAAGGACATCACAGAGATAGAAGGGTGCATTAAATCAGGGTGGGTGAGGCTGCTGAAAGTAGGACACAAGGATCCTGGCACCCTACCAGTAGAGTTCAACAGGTGCTAAGATGTCACTGAAGCACAGTTGGATGCTGAATGGAAAACAGCATTCCAAATTGTTCCATTCTGACATGCGTGTGTGGTGAATGTGCTAGGAAGCCATATTTGGCTCTGACAATACAGCAGCCTAGAGGCATGCAGAAAATGTGTGGGGTTATCACTGTTGTTCATCTGTTCCTTTTCCTCTTCTTAACAGGACAGACAGCAGAAGTAAGAGTGCACCGGCTCAATTAACTAATAGTTAATGAACTCACTTTTGTCACCATGGCGAGTCCCAGGAGATAGCTCATGAAACACATCACAGCTATGAAGATCTCTCGCCGGTAACCTTTCCTGAGGACAGATGGATACAGATCCACAATAGAGGTGATCTGACCTTCCACTTCAACAAACTGTGGGGACAAAAGCAAATATTGAGTTCTCAGAGGAATAAAAAAAAAATCTGCATTTTTTCTATGTGTATGCAGCTCTTGTTTTGCCTCCACAAACCAGTGATTAGAGAATGAGGGCTGTCTTTGTTGGGCAGTAATGAGAATTAAACAAGGCTCCTCTCTGCAACACTGGCTTTTTGCTACCAAGACACAAGAGAAACAGAACAGTGCATCACTGTCTCTGCCTCCTTGTCTATATAACACGTTTGCTCCCCTGCGTCTCCTCATTGCTTCATAAGCAACAATGTGTTGCAACAAAATTACAAATTTCCTCCTATTTATCGGACTGTAGTGCTGTTATGCACAGAGAACATGCTCCTTTGTTGCACAGACACAAAGAAAAAAACCCTTACACAACTGTGGCATGTATGTGTGAGCGATGTTAACAATATAAAGCATTCAGGAGTACAAATGTGCATAAAATTTATGGTCAAATAAATGCACCCACACGCGCTGGCATAATTTCTCTCATGGAAATAGCTGCACTTGCATGAGCATTTACATGTCCTCAAATTTAGAGCGCTACCCTGATCTCGCTGTTGGCTGAGATGAGTAGCTGGCCATGTGCAGGATTGAGTTAGCACAGGAGTAGAATTACACTTGAAGGCGGGAAATGTGATCTAGTTGGAGAATCCCTCAGGCAAACACTTGTGTTTTGTCTACTTAGATTATCTTGTCTTAGTCAGACCTCTACCTTAATAATAGCTTACCATCACTTTTACCAACTGAATGTTTGGACAACTTCTACAAATTTAATTTGCCACACTATGGGGTGTTAAAAGTGCTCTAATCCTCACGCAGCATAGTCAAATGTAATAGTAAAATGCCTTTGTGTAAACTGGCTTCTTGTCTGTCAGTTATCTGATACCTAAGAGATGTTAGCTACAGATCAGAGAGATGCTAAATGTGTTTTACATATTGGGTCCAGCAGGAGCCAACAAACCCACAGACCCTTGGAGGTGTCTGTCTCAAATAATTGGCACTAGATCAAACAACTGTTCTCTGGATAGTTTTACACTACAGCAAAAATACTGACCTGGCTGTCAAGGCCCAGAAGCAGCAGCATGATGAAGAAGAGAATGGCCCACAGGGTTGGCAGTGGCATCATGGACACAGCTTTAGGGTAGGCAATGAAGGCCAAGCCAGGACCTGGAAGGAGAACAAAGAGGGGATGGGGAGAAGGGGCAGAGGACAGAATTAACATTTCTGTCTAATTTTGGCTTGGCCGATACACTGAGGGAATGGCAAAGTACTGTAAATACTGTGCTAGAGAAGCTGAGCAAAGGAAACATTATATTGTGGCCAACAAGACAGACATGAGATACATCTAACTGAGTTAACAATTTATTATTATTATTTTGTTGGCCATATGATAAAATATAATAAAAACTTCCCTTAGAGTGGTTTTTATGCTAAATATGCCCTGTAGGTGTTTACTTGCAGGACAAAATAACAAATATATATATATATATATATATATATATATATATATATATATATATATATATATATATATATATATATATATATATATATATATATATATATATATATATATATATATATATATATATATATGAAATAATATATATATGCTTTTTACACTGTACATATGACATCTTGTCTTCTGCTTATACTGTACATATCATAGACTTTATTGTATTGCTCTTACAGTATATTTACAGCTCCACTGGTTAGTTATTCATTCTTTACATTAGTTTATCTGGATACATTTCTATAAGCACTTAATATCTGTAAGATGTTACGCTGCATTTTGGTACTTACTCTGTGCATTGACAATAAACCTAATCTAAACAAAGCAGACATGGACTTTAGCAAAGCAATGAACCAGATCAACAGGATATAATAAAAGCTTCAGACACAGAATCAATCAATTGAACAGCTCAGTATATTTAAAAAAGAAAAGTAATGTATTATATAGCTTATATATAAAGTTATATATTCTCTAGCATAGAATTACTGGCATTATCATGTGTTCATTTGATTATTTTATGATATTCAAGATAGCAAGAGTTTAACTTAAACTGAACAGAGAAAGCATGCTTAAAGAAGACACCTCCCCTTAAAGTCAACATAGAAAATAAAAGAAGACAGATCCAGAACCAGTGGCATCCACCTCAGGAGATCCACAGCTTGTTAGCAGAATTGGACTTAGAGTACAGTGTTGCCAGTCAAAAATATGACCTCAGGGTGCCAGGGCACATACAGCTAAGTGCATACAGTAAGGGGCCAATCTTCTTAGCAATGGTCCAAAAGATAAAGTTACTGAATGGCGTGAGGAGGATGGCTGTGGGACAGACTGGTGCCACTGAACAGCTGTAGTAATGATGAAGGCACAATGCAGGAGCTCTTTAACGCCGCAGTTCATTGTGTAGCTAAAACACACAGCATTGCACCAATGCTGTGAAATCTGTCCTCAGAAAACGTGGAAAACACATTGTAGTAACAAATCTGTTTCTTTGAGGCTTATTCAAGGAGTGTGCAGTTGCCGATACCTCTACATTACTAGATTTCGAGACTTAGATTTTAACTTAGAGAGACGTCTTTTGAATTCGAATTAAATTTTTACGTTTCCAATTGTCTTTTTTTTTTTTTTTTTTTTTAAATTGGCAGCAGTGCCCACCATCACTGCTTCCATCACCTTGAACCCTCGTACCTGACTCTGCCACATCGGCAATGTCCACCCCTTGTTCTTGTGCCATGAAGCCCAGGACGGAAAATATTGCGAAGCCAGACACAAAACTGGTACCGCTGTTGAGGCCTCCCAGCAGCAAACAGTCCCTATGTCACACATATGTCATGGAGGTTGTTAATGAACACAGGTGGAACCGAAGTTCCCATTTTCTTTTCACGCAACCGTCTCTGACACGAGTTGCTCTCACAACTACAGTCCTACTCGCCCTAGTGGAAACACAACTCACCTGTAGCAGTTGTATTTGTACTTGTTGTAGCTCCCCAGTGACGTCATGGCGCCCAGACAAATGGCATAGGAGAAGAAAATCTGGGTTCCTGCATCAATCCACACCTGAGAAGTACAAAGTGATTGCTGATTTTTCACGCAAAAAAGTTCTTGAATTTTTTTTTTAGCACTTAAGGGTAGTAGAAATAAGGTTTAAATACTCCATCATCATATCAAGACCTCGCTGTGTTACTCACAAACAACTGGTTATTTGTATATTGAATATACAGAAAGCTGTGGCCAGTAAAACTCAAATAATGAACTGAAAAATGCTCTAAAGCTCTGTAGAGAATCACATTCATCACTAAAAATAGTGTCCATGTTGTTTCTAAATGTTTCCAAAAGTGGAAGAACAACTTGGAAAACTGAATATCAAAGGAGTGTGTGAAAAATGTGAAGGTGCAGCAATTATGCAGTGAAGCCATGAGCAGCAGTGGGATATCTTAGCTTAGCACAAAGACAGAAACAAAGGGACACTGGCAGCCTGACTCTTTCCAAAGGCAACAAAATCCACCTGCAAATCCAGAGCTCACTGACTGAGGGCCAAGCAGGGAAGCTGCTTCTGACACTGGATTCTACTGTATGGCATCTCTTTGAAGTGTATAGTTGAATCCTTTTAAATTTGGCACAATCACCTAGATTCACTTGCAACTTCTCAAAGACTCGTGCATCACTAATGGTTCTAACTTGGCACATACCGTTTAAACTATAAACAATTTCCAAAAAAATAAGTACTATTGAGTTAATTTGATTGAACAGAGCTCAAAGAAGCCTGTGATGTTGACTTCTGCAATGCAAGACTTTTAAAGTTTAAAAGTTCTTCAAAGGCAACAACCTTTTCAATTTTTCACCATAACTGACAGACATGGCCTTCAGGCTAAGCCTTGTCAGCCTTTATTGTAAGGACATTTCATTTTGGTCTTCTGGCACAGCCAGCTGAATTCAGTGGAAAAGCTGGCAAACTGGAAGAGAGATCATCCCTCAGCAGCTGTTTTATGTATTGATACCAAAATTGGTGAATGGACATGGCATTCCTTTCGAAGACTGCCCTAAAAAGATTGTGTGATTCGACCACTGAGGGCATTGTTATAAGGAAAAAAAAAACTCTTATTAATGGTCATAGTCATGCCATAACCAAATCAAGTACCTGACTGCACCCTACTACACTGTTTCATTGCTGCATGCAGCTGTGCTGCAAAAATGTTTTTATGCTTTGGTTGTATGGATTAAAGAAACAAGTTATATCCTGTTTGAGGGATGTTGATACTTCAAGACAGAGCAGACCCGGGATTGCAGGGAGCTTTAACAGATAAAGAAAGAGTTTTCGTTGCTTACCTCTGGATCTTTTAGGCGGGTTAGGTCAGGGTAAAGGTAAAATTTGATCCCTTCAGCTGCTCCAGGCAGAGTCACACCACGCACCAGCAGTACAATCAGCATCACAAATGGGAAAGTTGCTGTTATGTACACCACCTAGACCAGACAAAGGCTTTATTAGCTAAAAACAATGAACAGTTACAGACTTATGACTCATCACTATTGGGATATATGGGATATAAATAGTTCTTCATTTTTAAACATTTCTAACTCTTATTTTTCCAAGTGCAGCACAAAAGAAGCACTGTTTTTCATGATCCTGGGCCGGTGGCCCAGTGTTTTGTGTTCTTTGGGTTAAGTTTTGTTATATCTCTGATTATGTTTATTAGTTTTCTTATCATGTAGGTTCTCAGTTTGTTATAGTTTTGAGTTTAGGCTGGTTATTGGATCCCGTTCTTGTCTTCCTGCGTCTTGGTGTTCCAGTGTCTGTTAGTTCCTGGTCTCTTGTCTATTCTATTCCTCATGTTGTTTTTTGTCTGCGTTTGAGTCTTGTTTGGTTACTTCCTGTTTTAATTTGACAGTCCTGTGTTCCCTGTGTGTTGTGTTGAGTTTTGCTTCCTATGTTGTCAGTATGATTCTGTCTACCTGTTCTCTCCAGCTGTTTCCTGTTATCCCTCATCATTCCCTGTGTATATATTGTCTGTAGTTCCCTCTGTTCTCTGCTGCATCCTTCCTCATGGAGGTGTGGCTTTTGTTCCAGTTTTTCCCCTGACTGCAAGTCAACTTAAGTTTTATTAAAGTGCTCCTTGCGTTTGTGTTTATATTTTTTGGATTACAGCAATAAATCCACCATCTACATTCAGTTTTACTTCCGGAGCTCTGCTTTTGGGGTCCACTCTGCCTGCCACACTGCTCACACATGACATTGTTCTTATAACATAACAATTTCCCTCTACAAATGACCGAGTGGAGGGGCTATATGCACTTCTTCTCTCAGGAAAGTCATACAATATAACACTGCATGCATGCAATCTTTCACTGTATGATTAAGGATTAGATAATTTTAAGACAATTTATCACAAAAAATGGACCCATAAACACAGTTCAAGTTCCTAATTTAAACCATTTTCCTAGATTAGTGCCTTTTGCCTCTGACCCATTTTCTGGTCTGCAAACAGAAACAAAGACAGGACTAAGGAGCAGCAGTCAAGTGTTTACAGCAGACAGTTTGTCTGGCCAAGGACTAACTTCCAGGACAACGTGGGGGCCTGTGTCTTTTAATCATGTCTATTAACCTTGTTTCCAAGCATGTGGGCTTTCTCTGAGCAGCAGTATTTTGTCACTGACTTGTTAGGGAAAAACAAAAAAAAAAGCTGCATCCAAGCAACCCAAAAAGTACAGGATGTGTTTATGATTCACACTCACTTTCCCAGTAGACTTGACTCCCTTCCAGATACAGAAAAAACAGATGATCCACACTGCCAGAAGACACAAGGCTAGGTCCCACTTCAGGGGCCCTATGTCTTCAATCCCAGTGGAGATGCTTAGAACATTGCGTCTGCAGAGGAAACGTATGTAAGTGCCTAACCACCATTTGACAAATTGCCATTAGATGTTAACACATCACAAAGCAAATGTGAATGGAAAAAAAATGTCTTTCAATTTTATCCGACCAATAAAGTCTAACCTTGAGGTGGATCTAGCACATGAAGGGTACAGTGCAAACCTAGTTTATATTAAACTAGTGGAGAACTAGTGCTTTATAAAAGTAAACTGTGGTTTTGAAAGAATGTCGCTGTTTAAACACATTTACACAAGCAAGATAAAGAGGCAGTGTTACCTTAACATATTGAGGCGTGTGCATGTGTGTGTGTGGGTGTGTTTGTCACTCACTCCCAGAACTCGGTGACGGGTGAAGTAAAGTTAGTGCCGTTGGCTGCCAGCCAAAGGGTCTTGTTCTTGCGGACTGTGTCCTCAACACAGTGCTCTGTGTTCCAAGGCTGCTTGCATTTTGCCCAGGGAAGCTCAGGCTGAAAGCACTGAAACAGGTAATAGAGTCCCCAGGCCAAGATCACAATGTAGTAGATGTTTAGCAGAGACACGATCACGATAGAGGCATAGCCAATGCCTGGAGACAAGACAAGAATGCAGACAGATTTAAAGATTACAATTTCTTTAATATTGTAATCAAGCTTTTTTTTTCCGTGTGATGGCTTTGTTTAAACTTGAAAAAACGATATTATGTGACCACAGCAGAAAGCAAGCTGTGGACATAACATTGACACACATGGTTCACTTCTTGTCTTTAGCTCAGCTGCTCACCTACTCTGTCAGGTTTTTGATGCTGCCTATTGTCAAAGCTCAGTTAGAGTGAACCAAAACAGGAAATCAAAACAATGCAAAGTATACAATGCAGCACACATAATTTGCTGCAGAGACGGGTGAAAATTCCATGTGTATTCATCACAACAAGCAACCCATTTGATGTGCAATTACTCATGTAATTCACTGTTTATATGAAAATATTGATAATAGCCAGTTTAAAAGCGCATGAAAATCTTGTGCAGTTACAGATCCAAAGGTACGCACTTCACACCCAGCAATGATACGGAGTGAGTGTGGTCAAAAGTGATCAGGAAGCCTCTATTTTAATTTTAAAAGTAAAAACATAATTTCCAAGTAACTGAATATGTAGGGAAACAGCCCAGCTTTACTTGGCTATCTACTGTTATGATGTCCTCAGTGTTTTTAGGTTATTTTTAGATGACTTTGCTAGGAACCTGGACACAGACACCCCTGTACTCTTCCATCGCTCCAGAGTATTTTTAAACTTATCATCTCTTCCACTCCCACCTCCTCCTTCCCACATTCCGAATGCAAACTGATAGACGAGTCAGTGCTGCAACATGTACATGTTTGTGCTCGACATGACTAAAGTGATGAATTTGCTGTGGGATTTTAAAAAATATACACATAAAGGTATGATGAACAGTGTGAAGAACTGTGATTGGTCAGTTCTGCAGCACCTTCTCTGCTGTGATTGCTGCTGCAAAAGCAGACATCAACTTCAGCATTCTTTGGATAGCAGGGACTGTTGGCAGCTGCTGGAGATCCGGAGCCACGCAGTTTCCTCTCCTTTCATGTGACGTTCCACGTGCGAACATGAGTAAGGGTGTCAAAGCAGCTGCCAAGGGAGTGGTGCGTCAGTGGTTGTCTACAGCTGCCATTCAAATGTGAAGGGCTGCACGTAAGAGGCCGAGAGAGCTCAGGTGAAGAAATCGGTGACAGAGTGGGAGTGTGGCAGCGCTTGTCCCTGAGGACACGCAGTATTGATTATCTCTCATAATGCAAAACAAAACAAAACAAGCAGACACACTGCAGCTCCATGGCAACAAAATGATCTGAGTCTTATGCAGCAGGTCTGCATGAGACTCTAACCATTGCTAGGCAACTTTTTCCCCCCATAGTCTGTTTCCACGGCAACCAAGAACTTATCAGTCCATTTTAGCAAAGACATGATGCGGGAGAGATGCGACATTTAAAGAATTGTGACTAGAGGTTAATGAGAGAAAACCTACTGCCCTCTCCCACCCACCAAAAAGCCATTTAGGTGCTTGATGATGAACTAATCGTGTTCATCGCGTTGTTGCACTGAAGCATGTACACAGTTGAGGTTCACAGTAATTTCAACTGTTTGGTGGCCAGTATACATACTCCTGATTGTAGGAAAGAGTTAGGTAAGTTTACATCTTTTTTATTTATTTATTTTTGCTTTGCTTTCTGTATCCATAATATAAGTTTTGCATTATATTTGAGTGGATACACTGATGTAGTCTGCATACAGAAATGAGTCGTAAGTGAGGCTTGCATGTGTAATAGAACTATACATTTTTAATTAAACATAAAAACTTACTTTTTATACTTTTTATGTTTAATTCAAAACTGGGATTTTATGTTTAGTTGGGAAAAAAATGGGCTCGGTCTTGTTAGCCCAAAATCACTGCACAGTATATGTTTATGTTCACATATGTATGTCTGTATTCTCTGTAAGGAGCTCCCATCTTCTATGTTCAGGAATTTTAATCCTTAGCGTCTGCATTATTGCATTCTTTGTGATGTAACCTTCACAACACAAAGCAGACTAATGGGGTAAGACTGGTCTAATTACACTGGCAGGGAGAAGAGGACACCTCGGCAGAACATACTGTCCAAATGATGAATACTGGACTGTCACAGGAAAAAAATTAGGGCAGAAAACTTGTTCAGACAAATGAGGCTTTTACTCAGCATTAAATATTAAACAATCTTGTCAGGGAACAGTTGTGCTGCGGTGCAGAGCTTTTATTAAGCTTTCTGTGGGTGAGGACATTTGTGTCTGTGTGTTTGAACTGACCAGTGAAGATGGGGCAGAGCTTGGCCCAGCAGGTGATCCCTCCCTCAGAAGTGTACTGGCCCAGTGCAACTTCCAGGAAGAACACCGGCAGACCACCCCCAAAGAGGAAGATGAAATAAGGGATAAGGAATGCACCTGGGAAATTCAAGTAGGATTGAGTTCAGATATTTTGTTACTGTGGTCTTTTTTTTTTATGTATATGTTGTGCAACTTCTGCCTACCTCCACCATTTTTATAACAAAGGTAAGGAAAGCGCCAGACATTTCCTAATCCGACAAAGCCTCCGGCCACGGACAGGACAAAGTCGAGCTTACTGGCCCACTTCTCCCTCTGAGGAGCCTTGCCCTCTGCCTCATCTTCAGGCCTTGTGCCTGGGCTCTTCCCTGGTGAAGGTTTCAGGGTATCCTTGTGAAAGTCCTTCAGACATTGAAGCTTCTCTTTTTGTGCCATGCTGTGGGGGTAGAAAAAAAGAGATACAATGAGACAGACAAACAGACAGAGGTGAGCAGGAAGAGCATTAAGGAGATAATGCTGTCTCCTGACTGTGTTTCTGCTTGCTGCATGAACATGACATACAGTACAATGCTGTTAATCTTACTAATCTGAGCAACCCATGCATGGAGGTCATTGAGACTAAAGAAATGTTTGGGGAGCGGATTTGCACTGGAAGAGAGATCAGAAGCATATTAGATAGCATACTGTCAAAGATATAGTATATGAAGGGCTTTGTGCAAGAAAAGTCTTACAATACAAATTCTACCATTTAATAAGGGATATCAAAACACCAGTGCTTCACAATGCAAAACATCTGCAGCAGAATACAGTGGAGCAATCACACAGTGAAGAAACCTGCTGTGTTTCTTAATCTGTTGCAATAATCTACCAATGAAGAGAATCACTTGGTTTTAAACACATGCTGCAAAGCAAAGTTAAATTACATTGTTACGCATTCACATTACAGTTTTATGATTAGCAGTGCATGCCATTTTACAATGTACAGCCTTTACGTCCCCGAATTAACCTGAAGAATCGATTTTTTTCTACCATTTTAGTAGCAAGTCAGTTCAACATAATCCAAATTTATAGAGGAAGCTATCCGTCAAGATTCCTAAGGTGTTTGTTGCCCTCAAGAAGCTTAAGTTAACTCAAGTATTTACACTGTAAACTGCACTGCATGAGCCAAAGGGGGAAAGGTAGCCCTAATAGGATAGCAATAGCTATGTAAGGAACGTCAAGGCTGAATATAATTTAAGCTCCCAGCTGGCATATGCTGAAGAATGAACAAAAGAGGCACAATGGCATAGCTAGAATTAAGATAACTGTAAGATATGAGATTATATCAGATGCTACTCAAATAGAAAATGTCTATGAAGAATTAAAAAACAAATCAAATCTACTTAACAAAGTTCAGCTGACAAAGAGCATGTAATGAAACTAACAAATCTGAGTTCAGTTCCTGTTGACAACTATACAGCCAAAAAAAAGGGAATTAAAATGTGAGGCTCCTGAATTTACAATCACATGTTCACCTCTCAGGAAATGGACTTTTACCAACAGCAACATTAAGGGGGAAAAAAAAGATTCTCTGAGAGCTCTCACATTCCTGCTGTGGACCGTGTCTCCTCACTAAATTAACTCTCTGTGCACACTGCGAGGCATCTTTTTCTTAGTTTTCTCTCTTCCTGTTATGCATGACAAGTTAACTTGAATTGCTTGCCATTCTCAGACTTGCTTACATAACTGGATCAGTTCTGTTTCTCATCCTGTTTCTCTCTCTCTCTCTTTCTTTATCCCTTTTACTCCTTTTACTCTCGTCTGCTCAGCATATGCTTTCACTTGCCTGCCTTGCGTTGGGAAGCTATAGATTAAAGCAAACAGTCCTTTGGATTCACCCAAGATATAACTCACAACAAATACCCTGATCTTATAAACAGGAAAACACTGGAATTGTTGGAAATCCTCAGTGATAAATGTAAAATCACCGCCTTTCATCTTCATGTCAATTTGCATCACAAAAGGCAACAACAAAGTCTGTTTGCAGTTCTTTCAGACCGTATTTAATCTCAGCAAGAGGCTTTTAATATCAAACAAAACACTATTTTGACTTGATTATTTTAAAACCCACTCAAAGAGAAAGCTTTGCCTAAACACACCCAGGCTACACACCGGGAAAAATCAAAATCTCCCCTCAGGAAAGCAATTCAGAAAACTTACATTTCCTTCATGGCTGCGACTATGTATAGTGTTCCTCTCTCTCAGCTGTCACCATTCCTCTGTACTGAATGTCTTTATGCCGACGGGGTCAGAAGAAGTGAAGCTGACAACAGGGTCCGCCCCTTTGGCTAAAGACAATTAAATCCGAAGTAGAGATTGGACACAGCTTCCTTCTGACAGGCAGCTCAGGTACCAACACGCGAGACTGTAAATTTCCACTTACCAGTCCCTGCCCAAAACATACAAACTGCCAAGTGGTGGGGGTGAGTGTGTGTGTCACACAAGCACATACTATTTATTCATGTTGACACAGAGGACATTTCAGAGGAAGAGACAGACTGAGACGGCTCTTTACTGGTTTATGATCTGGTAGAAATGGACCAATTGAATGAAGTATTGAGAGTTTTTTTGTTTGTTTGTTTGTTTGTTTGTCTGTTTGTTTTCAACACTTAAACCAAACTGAAATGATGAATTTCAGTTCCACAGCACCACTTCCTCTGAAGGGGGATCTTGATGTGAAAACTACTTGAATTTAAGAGCATGTCCTCTGTCTTTTCATGACACGCGACGTGCTATCTGAGAAATATAAACAAGTACAGTATCAGCTAATAACAATGCCAAATAAGGTAATGTGTCTCCTCTGCTTGTCCATGGTCTGTTAGGATACAGTTCACTGCTTCATAAGCTCCCAATGGCTGGCATGGAAAAGTCCATTTAAACTCCTCTGTAGGATTTACATAGTTAAATGAGGGACAAGAATCAGCTGGTGACAAGCTGCACACCTTCAAACACACCTTTGAATTCATGATTTTATTTGTCCAAAGTTTTTTTTTTTTGTTTTTTTTTACAGAACTGCGCAGGTTCTTAAGTGTAACCAGTGGTTTGCACCTTGTTGCAAACCCGCCGCATTTCCATTCATGAAGGCATCTCTTGATTGTAGATTTTGACAATAATACTCCAACTCCTCAAGAGTGCTTTAGACTTAGATGTCATCAAGTTATCTTAACCATGGAAATAATTCTGTCATGCACTTTAGTTGTCCTTCAGGCATTTTGGTGTTGCTGAGCATTCATTCATTTTTTTTTAAGAATGTACGAGATTGTTGCTATGGCCACCCCTTAAATATTTTGCTATTTCTCTGACAGCTTTATTTTGGGTTTTTCCAGCCTAATGATGGCCTACTTCACTAACACCGACATCTCCTTGGGCCTCATATTTAAAATTATAGTAAAATGCTATAAAATGCAAATTCAACATTTTTAGTCACCTTCAGATGTGTGTTTCATTTGAAAATAAAAAGGGAGCAGGCCTCAACTGGAAATTAACTTGCTTGTCAGTCGATTGTCTAATTACCTTGGAGCAGAGGCCCCCAATGGGGGACTATGTATAAAAATGGGTGTGATTCCTAAACTGGTAATGCATGGTTGTTTGTTTGCTTGCTTGTTTGTTTGTTTTGTAAAAAGTCCTTGAATTAAAGCTGCAAGTCTGCACTTCAATCACGTTGATTGTTCAATTAAAGCCCATTGTGATGGTGTACAGAGGAAAAAAACACATTAAAATGGCGTCTTTGTGCAACAAATTATGGACCTAAATGTAACATCTGACAAAACGCTGTCTGATCTCTTGCACGGGTTCGGGTTAGACCACAGGATTTGGATTCTGAAGGCAGATCCTTGCAACACAAAAAAGTCTGTTAGATGGGGTCATAAAATCAAACCTTGTGGCATTTGTTTAAGGAAAACTAAGGGGTTGGTTACAGCTGAGTAACATTAAACTGAATCTGTAATACTGCAAATTGTGAATCTAATATTTGTTCTGTCACCTACTTCACCACCTTTTTTTAAATTTAACCCTGAAAGAATCATGTTTGTTTGTTTTGTTTTTTAATGCTGTTACAGCTTGTCTTATGCAATTTGGCTAAAGTGACAACTTTAAAATTTATGTTCACTTTGTGATGATTAGGTCTGTGTGCAATATGAATAACATATGGAAGTGGGGAAGTTTCACTTGTATAGCACATTTCATTACGCATTAACTCAGTGTGCTTTACATAAATAAACAAACTAATATAAATGCCGTTGGACTTATGGTGAGTCAGCAGTTTGTGTTGCTTTTAAAAAAGAAGAATTACAGCAATCCAGGAAAACACAGCCCAACAAAGAAACAAAAAACGGTGTCACCTCTTAATTTACCAGAGAATCAATAATTACTTTAAGGTTTACAGTTACTTTAACAGTCACAAGTTAAACAAACACAAACAAAAACACCTCTTTTTTTCCCCTTTTTTTGCAGTCTTCAAGAAACGTTTCCAACACGCCCTCTGAAAGGCCAGTTCGCGTACTTTATTTTCAGTACCTCCCCCAAAAGAGGTACAACTACCCCAGGCGTTTTATCTGCTGAGGGCGGATTGGTGTTAATAACGGACACATGTCAATCCATCATACACTGGATGAGGTGGAGACAGAAGAAGTAGGTTAAGTATGTGCCACTAACATATAAGCTAGTAAACGTCTTAGTTCATCAGACCTACTTCAGCATTCATTCAGCTGAAGACTTGTGGCTGATGAAAGTGAGGGTGCACCCGGGGCACGCAGTAGGCAATAAGCAAAATAAATTATCCCCCCCCCCATCATCACTGCAAAACCCGTGCGTCCCTGAACGCACCACAGCAGCCCTGTAAATATGATCAAACAGAAACTGGAAACGTCTTATCAGAAATGAACACGGGGAACCGGTTCAAAGACCAGGCCTACGGTTTTTATATAACATACAGTAATTTAATCATGTTGCTTGTATAGCAGGGTTTAAACAGTCTTCCTCATTTCTTTTCCTTTTCCATCTTTTTAGCGGAAGCGCACAGCATCACGGAAAGCAAAATAAAGAGGAAATATTTCTGCTTTTATGAGCGAATAAATTGTATCCGCGAGCTTGCTTTCCACATCAGAACACTAAATATTAAAAAAATCTTACATCTGAATTAATTAGTTTTTATGTTACACCTTTTCTTCTTTTAAAACATTTAGTCTATTAATCTCATTTACTTAATTTTATAGAAAGAACATATAGGATTACCTGTCCTCTTACTTTTATTAAGCAGTCTTTTGTTCCTGGTTTGGTAGCCTGTGTTTAACGACGAGTCATACAGTGTAATCTACTTTTTTTCTAAGATCATTGTTTCAATGAGCCGGTTGCGCGTTTAAATTCAGTTTGAGTGGAAAATCACCAGCTTCTTCATGCTACCTCTTCTTAAAGTGACAGTCTCCCTATGTCCGCCCTTTTACCCAATTCTCTTAACAGCTACGGACTGGCAGACTGCGACATTTATCAGCGATTTACAAAAGAGCGGGCAGTAAACATCTATAGGAGGAAGTTGAATTTGCCATGATGGTTAAATGCACCAAAAGAAATGAACCAGAAGTACGCAAATCAATTTGGTAATACTTTGTAAGATGAAATAGCTTTATTGGTGTTTAATAAATGATTTACTGGAGCGGTATTGATCAATTGCTACCCAATATTAACAACAAGTGGACAAATCCAGTAGGAAGCTATCTATCATTTCTATGTAGTAATTGTGTCCTTATGGTAATCCATTATTAAATTGCAGCTTTCTGTTAAAGTGGTCCACCCCATATTAAAATCCGTGATAACACTACTCTGTTTTCTGAGCCTTTTGCTCACAGCTTTAGCTGATAAGTTTGTTCATTTCTTTTGAATTCCCATTGCGTTCCTTCTAGCTTGTCTCTATGTCAGGCTCCTGTGTCTTAGTCCTGGTCACAGTGTTAGCTATTTCCTGATGTATTTTGGTGACGTCTTGTCTCTTGAGCTGTGTTCAGTTCTACTTCCCTTGTCTCATCATCTGTAATTAGTTTCAGCTGTTTCCCCCACCTGTTTGCATCAAACATCATCCTGTTTGCATTTATTGTCTCAGTCTTCCTTTGTGCTTTGTTGGGTTATCCCTCATGGCTGTGTCCATCCTCGTTGTGTGTTCTCCAATTAGAGTTACAGTTTTGGATTACTTGTTCCTGACCTGCCTTATTTTGGATCTTGTCAAGAGTTTGGCAATAAAGCTGCATTAAGTTACCTCTCATGCTCCCAGTCCTGCATTGTGGGCCCTTCTGCTGCTGCTGGCTACACAGCCAAACCCTGACATTCAATATGAACTTTCACAGGATGAACAGACCATTTCACAAAAGGCATTTCAATGCTGGAAAAGCACCAGTGTGACCTAATGTCACTAACCATGGCTCTGCTCCATCTACATCTAAGTATTGTGCAAGAAGACCAGAGCAAAGACTCTTAGGCAACAGCACCTGTTGGGAAGAAGATATTTTCACCTAGTTTGAATGCTGAAGGCCCATGTGTAAATGGGAGTGACTACAACTGATAAAAGGCGTTCAGTGGGTTATTGAATCATTAAAAATGGGTGTGCTGTTAATTATTTACACACATGCTTTTACTGCTGTTACACATCTGCTGTAAAAACATGTTTACAGTAATTACTTTGATTCTCTCACTTCTTATCTTGCTGAATTACATTAATAAAAAAAAAAAGTTCAGTGTCCTACTTTAGGTTATTTGTCTGAATAACAATATTCCTATCAGCCTCAGCTGGACTTTTAATTAAATGTTAGCATGCTAACAAGCTAAATTAAGATGATAAATGCTAGCTACACCTTACATCTATTCCAATAGTATTTTGTTCATCATGGACTTCAGTTAGCATGTAGTTCAAAGCCTCACAGGGCTGCTATGATGGTTGTTAGAAGTTGTCCACGGTGTCAACGACCCAATTTTAATGTCACCAAAGCTGGACCATTAAAACATATACTAAAAAAGCACTCCTCCAATTTTTTTCCCTTCCTTTAAGTCAGAAGAAACACATTCTGAAAATGTTCAGTTGGGCCAGAGCCAGGACTTTTAAAAAATCTTCACATTCTTCTAACCAAACAATATTATGTCTTTACAATTTAAACAACTTTGTTAGTGCCATCATCTCCAAACCAAACATCTTGCAAACCTTCCCTTTCACTCTTGCTGCTATCCTTCACTGTTACACACACATGCATTCTGTCTTGCTTCTACTGACTTTTATTCCTCTTTCCTCCAAAACATACCTCCACCACTGCAGGCTTTCTTCAACATCTAAACATATTAATGAAATCCATCAAGTGGGCCAAACTGGACCCTCTGGTAGGTTCTGGGCCACATGTTTGACACCCTTGGTCTAAGTGGTTAAACATGAATGAGTTCAAAATAGTTACTTATCAATAGCTGTTTATGGAGCTGAAGTGATCGGTGGACTAATGGACAATTAATGAGTTATTTTTCCTTAACTCTGTTTTTGTATATTTTAATTCATAAAAAGAGTGAGTGAGTGAGTGAGTGAGTGAGTGAGTGAATCATTTAATGAGTTAATTCCAGTCAAAAACAATAAACAACCTCTGAAATACATTTGTTTTGCAGGTTTCCTTTTTCACATAAACTGATGTTTTGTTTTTTGTTGTTTTTTTTATTCAAACAAAGCTCTGCTCTTGCAACTATTGACAATATTTTTACTTTTCATGTATTTAATAATCAGTGATTAGTTAGAAAAATAGTGTAAGCTGTTCTATAAAGAATTAGTAAAATGCTAATTTCTTCACAATTAATAAAGTCAATAATTAACCAGTGATAAAAGGTGTCTTATTAGCTATGGTAATGAAAATGCTTTAATAAAAGCAGAGGGCTCAGATGTAGTTCTGACATCAGATATGTTAGACCTGAGCCCTGCAATGAAACAATTGAAGTTCAGCAGTCACTTCTTTGGCATGTAACCACTCTGTGCTGTAGTTTTGTCTTAATCTGGAGCATCAGCCATACTAAACAGATGGCATGGCCACGTGTCTGTATATCATGTATTGGTGGTAGGGCAGTGTCTGTCTAAGTGTAGATAAGACAGTACCCACTGAAGAGAATTACAGTTTGTACAGTGTGTAGAAAGGTTATCTGTAATATTAGGTTAAAAATGTACTATTAATAGAGTGGACAGATTAGACTAAAAACAAGAAGAGAAAGTTTGACTCACGGTTTCATTTTTTTTTAACCTGAAAAGAAGCAAAGAAATTCTTTGTGCAATTTAATAATAAAAAAATGCTCTCAAATTAAATGAGAAGAAAAACAGATGATTCAGTTCCCTGTTGTTACACCATGCATGCATTTACTTGAACGTGGAAGCAACATCTCATGACTCGCTTGTGGTTTAGAGCAAAGTCACTTTTAAAGCCTTCCTGTGCCTCTGGGTTTCAGTGAAGGTTTCACTCTGCAGAGAACAAAAGCTCCGTCAGTGGGACAGACTGACTTCTGATGCCTGAGGGTAGGGTAGCGAGGAAACCGGAAAGTGGCCGGGGTAAAAACATGCAAGTTTGGCCACTCACTGTTTGTAACAAAAACCAACCTTGAATCTAAATTAGCTGAACACACAGGGTGGGTGGGTGGGGGCTTTGTCTAACTTAGAGTATACAAGTAAGAATGGGGGGGTATGCCTACAGAGCTAACATCCCAGGCATGGAATGATTTAAAAAAAAAAACAACTATTTATATATTTTTGAAATAAAATTAGTTTTAACATTCAAAAAAGGAAAAGAAAAAAATGCATAACCCAGATGGACCAATGAGATTTATCTAATGTCACATTGTTCCTCTCTGAGGTTAAAGGAACCAAAACTCTGCTCAGCCTTCAGTTTTGAAACCTAAAAATTGATCATTCATGTGGGTGACTTAATCTGTTTCTGCTTTTAGCTATTATTGTAGATGATGTGCTGCTGTTTTAAAAACTAACTGTTTGCAGCTCATTTGCTTTTACTTCTCAGGCTGCATTGAATTCATCTTAGAAATCCCTAGAAGTGCTTTTTAGACTTAAAAACAATTAAACAATTACAAAGACTGCTTTCAGGCACAAACCCCCATTCAATGGCAGTCATAATGTGAAATGACGTCCCTGGAGTTATTGTCAGTCTCGGCAGTCGTGAGGAAAAAGCTTGAAAACTTGAAACTAAAAATAAAAGTGTGAATACAAGTAGATGCAGTAACTTTCACTTTCACTCTGAATAAATCAACAGATGTGAAAATTTGGTTTTGATATTAATAATCTGACTTGGAATAAGTTAAGCAAAGAAACAAACCCAAAGCCTACATTTAAAAAACTAGGCTGGAGAGTTGTTGTTCTCTTTTTTTTAATGTTAGAAGCAGAAAAGAGGAAGTGCAAATTGTATTGTAACCAAACAGAGAAATTGTTCCCTACACAGGTTGAATCTGCATGTCTGTTTACATTTGAAGCCTTCAGGGCCAAAGGTTGTTGTTCTTGACAGGTTTAGCCCGTCTTTTGTTAGAGGTCTGTCTAAGGGCAAAACAGTCACATGGTGACGGTGTAATCCTGTCTCACATGCAGCCACTGTATCACTCTGCGGAGCTGACTGTGTTCTCTACTGGCAACCTTGTGACTCACCTCAGGATGAATATGATGTTGTGCTATACACAAATAAACATGCGAGACAGATATAATGAAGCATAAAGTGAACACACACCTGACCTACAGTACATCGGACAGACATGACCACAAAGAACGACCTTTACTGGAGCTTAGATTTGTTTCTGTGATTAGCAACTTGCCGGATATATTTACTCAGCTTTCTCAGAGAGCTCGCCGTGTTCGACAAAGCTGACTAATACGACCACTGCTTGCTTGTCTGTCCCCAAACTGCTAATACTTAAAGGGAGCGTGTAAGGCTTAATCCCATATTACCGTGGCTATGTTAAGTGTAAGCATCTGACTGCCACACTTCTAAGCAGAGCCTCCATGCAGAGCAGGGAGATAAACAGAATTCTTGCTTGATAAGCTCAAGCTGCAATCAGTGTTTATGAAAGTTTATAAGCATCCCTGTAGCCTGGTATTTGAATTTGACATGGCAGTGGAAATGTTGGGGAAATGAGCGGCCACTGAACTCCTCTCATATCAAGGCAATCCAATAAAGAGATCTTCTAGGCGGGAACCTGTTGTTCAGTTAAATGTGTTTGGGCCTGATGATGCCATTTCTTACATAATAGCTGGCTGGGACTACACATACACTACATAAGTCTGTCCATTGAAATGCAAGCATGGGCTTTCTGTACTGCCAAACAAGGAGTGTAACTACAATAGAAGGAGCAAAATGATGCATTTGAATATTGTGTGTCAGAATCATGTGCATCTTTTTTTTTTTAAATGCTTCTTCAAACATAAAATCACAAACGTGGGATATAAGATAGAGTGAAGACATGAAAGAGACAAAGCCTTTCAGGTCAGTCACTGGATGAGTATGAGCTTACCACTCTCCCCCTCTCTGTCTCTCACTAAGGTGGTAATCTCTAACTAATAGCAAATTAGGATATTGGCAGTGACAGCAGCAGTGAGTTATGTCTGCTGCCTGCAAGGACGTGTCATTACTCTGAGACAAGGTCGCAAATGTGCAGGTCTGTCAAACACAGAACACGGTTGTGACACCTTTAATGTTTACGCTTAAATTTGATTTTATAATGATGTAAGATAACATAGAAATATAGGACATGGTAATCTCTTGTTATTTTTCCTTTCTTTTATGATCTTTTTCAAATTTAAATGACAGAATCATACAGAATGTTCTCTGTGTCTTACTTGAACTACACATGAAAACACTACATTTAATATAGTACTTGAGTCAAAATACCATGTCAGATTTACTTTTGAATTCATATTATATTTTGGAGCAGAATATCGCAGTTTGAAGTTAAATGTACTTTATTTAAATTATTTTATGATTGTACTCCACAACAGTTATTCTACCACATTTCTGTGACCCCTGATTATGATTTTACACACAAATATGATATGATTGGTATTTGAAATTTACCAGACATTAAAATCCTCCTCAGATATTACTGCAACAATAATGACAATTTGATAATTAGATGTGTAAAAATACAATGACTGGCCATTTTATTAGGTTCAACTGTGCCTTAACACATATCTAATCAGCCAATCACATGGCAGCAACATTTAGGCAATGTAGAGATGGTCAAGATGACCTGCTGAAGATCAAATTCAGCTCTCTGAGGAAAAAAATGTCTTGTTGATGCCAGAGGTCAAAAGAGACTGCTTCGAGCTGATAGGAAGGCACCAGTAACTCTAATGAACACTTATTACAACCAAGGTATGCAGAAGAGCATCTCTGAACACACCACATGTTGAACCTTGAAGTAGATAGGCATTGTTTAGATACCACAGCTTGCATAAGTATCGTAGCTAACCATGTCCATCCCTTCATAACCACAGTATACCCATCTTCTGATGTCTGCGAGATAACATGTCATATCATAAACCTCAAATCATCTCAAACTGGTTTCTTTAATGTGAAAATAACTTAGCTGTACTCAAATGGCCTCCCCAGTCACCAGATTTCAATCTAACAGAGCATCTTTTGAATGCAGGATTTGGACAGTGCGTGCAGTTGGGTATTATTTTAGTCTCTCTTTTTCTAAAACCTAAGTAAAACATATTTCCTCTTGCCATTGCTGCAAAGTAACTGCATAACAAACACATGATGGAGTAAGATGTTCACCTCTGAAAGTAATAAAGTAGAGAGTAATAAAATAAAGAAAAAGAGTGGCCTACTATACACACTCCTTATTTGCTTATGTTATCAGTCACCTGTAACATCCTCCGTCTGCTCCACTATGTAAAAAGAATCCAACATGTTAGCCACATATGCTGCAGAAGAACACCAAGATGAGCTTGTTGGAAAGATAGGCAGACAGATGCTGTGAATGACACAACTCTCTGTACACGTCATCCATGTAGCATCTGAAGTGGCATTTAATAATGAAACAGCAAATTGCTAAAATAAAATGTGGAGGACTCCAGAGATTTTTTTTTGGTGCAGTTAAGCTGATCTGCCTTAAACCATAACTAAACCCCCGTCCCACCTCTGGCATTGCAAGAGTACATGAAGACAAGACAAGCCCACAGAGCGTCTATAGAGCTCCTCTTGGCAAAGAGGAGGAGCTTTACTTAGCAAAGTAAATGTGTTTGGCAAAACAGAGCATTCAGATCTTAATTCTGCTTGCTGCAGCTGCTGGACTGGACATATTTTTAAAAAAACAAACCTAACTAAACTCTCTGGTTCTCAACAAGTTGTGATTCAAACCTGCCTCTAACAACCTCTTTTGTCAGTAAGTGCAGCCTGGCAGTTAATAGCTTGTATTGATTTCCTTTTTAAGTGCATAGGCCAGAGAGTACAGCCGCTTCTCCCTTTGCCTTGTTGATTTCTGCCTTTCCAGATGGCTCCAGTTGTCACGCTGAAGTCTCAGTGAGTCACACAGTGGCATGACTCAAGAGCTGAGAGATTTTAGCCCCTCATCTGCTCTTCAAGGTTTTTTTTTTTTAAAGGACTGCACTGGACACATGACAGAAATATGAGTCATAACTTGGACAGGAAAAAAATAAAAATAATAAGTGTTTTGGTACGGGTCAGTGTGCTGTGTAAAGGAGGAGTAGCCATTTAATTTGCCAGCATTCCAGTGTGGTGAAGTGGGTTTGAAACGGAAATTTGTTTCAATGCCTGCCATAACAGAATATGTAATACATAAAACTTCTAATTTCCCACTGACATTTGATTATTTTTATTTATTTATTTTATTTTTTTGGTGCTGCTGATAAACTGATGTGCAAAATTGCATGTCATCAGTAAACTCCTGAATCAATAGTTGATTCATTCCTTGTGTGAATGCCAGTGAGTGATAGTGAAGTCCATTTGTAAACTATTCCAAAAGATATTGTCACAAAGGGCAAAGGGAGAATCTGATTAATTGCTCAAGAGACTACAAAGAACTATTTTGCTGCTGCACTCAGTATGAGATTTGGGTGTGTGTCAAGTTAACTAAAAAAAAACAAAGTTGTGCAATCATGGAAAAAAACCCTAATCAACACTAAGCATGCACTAGCTATGTTGGGTCTGTTATTAGCCTTAAAGGCGGCTATAACCCAAAGCAATGAAAAATATAAATTGGAATTTATGGGTTTTATAGGTTTTTAGAGAAGTTATTAATTCGCTTAGTTTCAAAAGTCCCAATCTCACCAAATCTAACAGCAATACACTGAATAGCTGTTTAATTATTTTCGCTAAAAGCCAAAATTTTTAAGTTTGTCATTTAAATCTGGTTCAGTGGATACCCATCACTGAACCCACCTTGATATGCCTCCAGTCAAACCATGTAAAGTCAGATTTCATTACTAGCAGGCTGTCTAGACCAGAGCTCACGGTTTTCAGGCATCGACTTGATCAGGGCTGAAGACTGCAGAGGTGTGAGCATGAGCAGTTTGATTACTCAACAGCCTTCAGGGAAAGTGTATACAATTCTTTGAATATATAGGTTGTTGTCGTTCCTTGAGTAAACATGCATTGTCCGAGATAGGACGTAATAAGTTGTATTTTTCCACTCAAGACTAAAGCCAAGTTGCTTAGGAACAACACAAAAAAGTATTTGTAAAGGGAGGTGCTGCGTATTCTAGTCTTTTTCAGCTTTTAAGATACTGGCTGGAAGCCAAGATTTTTGTTTTCTAAAGGATAGCCCTTAGGGTTTGGGGTGAACAGCACTTTAATGTGTCTTTTTGCTCCAGTGTACTCCCTACTGGGATTTGAGATTATCCACTGTGGAGAACCTCAGGGCTCCAGTAAGGTGACGCACAGTTTTGTCTTCACTTCTTTGAAATGAGGGTGACAGAGCCCACTGGGACCCCAATAAGAAACTACAGAACAAGTACAGTAACTGGGATATGCTCATATCTAAATCACAGCTAACAAGGAGCTGTATCCAAGTTATTTACAGCCCTTCTCAGCCCTGTTGTGAACTTGTGATAATGAAGCCATTTGGAAAAGCAGTCAAACAGTGTTTCTTAGAAAAGTTTCCCATGAGTTCAGAGACCCGAATGAAGGAAGTGTTTCCCACAGATAAAAAAGTCAGTGAAACATCCATTCACTGGTGAATCTCACAGCAACAGACCCAATTTAGTGAAATGGCGCCATCTTTAGGTGCCGTCCTAAATTTGCTCCTCCCATCCAAACGCTTTTTTTTTTAAATAAATGAATAATTAATTAACTTTACTCTTTTATTTAAATCTGAAATAGTGCTGCATCTAAAACCTATAATAACTCTATAATAACTAATCCATGTTATTGTAGAGTAAAATATGTTTTGTTTAAAAAAATAAGTAGGAAAATACAACTGCTCTGTGAGGCTGTCCTGCAAAGCACTGCTGAGATAAACACCAAGATACACCGCCTGGCCAAAAAATTTAAATAAGCAAATATAAATCATTGGGTCAGCACAGTGGGGTGGTGGGTAACACTGCTGCCTGACAGGAAGAAATACAGGTGCTGGTCGTAAAATTAGAATATCATGAAAAAGTTGATTTATTTCAGTAATTCCATTCAAAAAGGGAAACTTGTATATTATTTTCATTCATTACACACAGACTGATACATTTCAAATGTTTGTTTCTTTTAATTTTGATGATTATAACTGACAACTAATGAAAACCCCAAATTCAGTGTCTCAGAAAATTAGAATATTACTTCAGACAATACAAAAAAAGGAGTTTTAGAAATGTTGGCCAACTGAAAAGTATGAACATGTAAAGTATGAGCATGTACAGCACTCAGTACTTAGCTGGGGCTCCTTTTGCCTGGATTACTGCAGCAATGTGGCGTGGCATGGAGTCCATCAGTCTGTGGCACTGCTCAGGTGCTATGAGAGCCCAGGTTGCTCTGATAGTGGCCTTCGGCTCTTCTGAATTGTTGGGTCTGGCATATCTCATCTTCCTCTTCACAATAGCCCATAGATTTTCTATGGAGTCAAGGTCAGGTGAGTTTGCTGGCCAATTAAGAACAGGGATACCATGGTCCTTAAAACAGGTACTGGTAGCTTTGGCACTGTGTGCAGGTGCCAAGTCCTGTTGGAAAATGAAATCTGCATCTTCATAAAGTTGGTCAGCAGCAGGAAGCATGAAGTGCTCTAAAACTTCCTGGTCGATGGCTGTGTTGACCTTGGACCTCAGAAAACACAGTGGACCAACAGCAGCAGATGACATGGCACCCCAAACCATCACTGACTGTGGAAACTTTACACTGGACCTCAGCCAACATGGATTCTGTGCCTCTCCTCTCTTCCTCCAGACTCTGGGTCCTTGACTTCCAAAGGAAATGCAAAACTGACTTTGATCAGAGAACATAACTTTGGAGCACTCAGCAGCAGTCCAGTCCTTTTTGTCTGCAGCCCAGGGGACATGCTTGTGATGCTGTCTGTTGTTCAAGAGTGGCTTGACACAAGGACTGCGACAGCTCAAACCCATGTCTTGCATACGTCTGTGCGTGGTGGTTCTTGAAGCACTGACTCCAGCTGCAGTCCACTCTTTGTGAATCTCCCCCACATTTTTGAATGGGTTTTGTTTCACAATCCTCTCCAGGGTGCGGTTATCCCTATTGCTTGTACACTTTTTTCTGTGAACAGCCAGCCTCTTTAGCAATGACTTTTTGTGTCTTGGCCTCCTTGTTCAAGGTGTCAATGGTCATCTTTTGGACAACTGTCAAGTCAGCAGTCTTCCCCATGATTGTGTAGCCTACAGAACTAGACTGAGAGACCATTTAAAGGCCTTTGCAGGTGTTTGGAGTTAATTAGCTGATAAGAGTGTGGCACCAGGAGTCTTCAATATTGAACCTTTTCACAATATTCTAATTTTCTGAGATACCGAATTTGGGGTTTTCATTAGTTGTCAGTTATAATCATCAAAAATTAAAAGAAACAAACATTTAAAATATATCAGTCTGTGTGTAATGAATGAATATAATACAAGTTTCGCTTTTTGAATGGAATTACTGAAATAAATCAACTATTTCATGATATTCTAATTTTACGACCAGTACATTCTTGAATATATCCCAGGGTCTTTCTGTGTGGAGGATATGTGTTCTACCTATGCCGGCATAGAGTCTGTCCAATTACTCCAGCTTCCTCCCAAAGACTGAGGTTAATTGGTTATTCTAAATTGACCATAGTCTCCCTGTCACAGATCAGCAATCGGTCCACGGTAATTGCTGAAAAATACTAACAAGTATGCAGTGACTGACCAATTTAATTTTAAATCCACCCAATGGTTGCTGGCGACAGACTTTAGTCTGGAGCAAAGTGAATGACCAGTCTATAGACCAAAAAAATCACAACGTGTTGAGGAAAACACTACTCGTGCTTGTAATACCGTGTTTTATTGGTGAAAGTAAAAGCAGTTACTTTCAGGTACACACACGAGGCAACAGAGGTTTGCTGGAAAAGAGATTTCTCATCTTAGGTTAAAACAAAGTGCATGAGTATGTTAGAAGGGCTTCCACACTGGAGAAATGTCACTGTTCAAACGGCAAGGCCAACTACAGCAGCCAAATATAAATAAATACAGGGTTAATATTGAAGTGCTTCTGCGTATTAAATGCACCATAAAACAATATTCTATTTAACATCAAACAAAGGGTTAGAAGATGACGAGATTATTTTCTAGATAAAGTGAATAAACTGTTTTCTTTTGGGGGTTTTGCAAGTAGTTCTCAAGCGTGAAATTGTGAGTTTAACATGGAAACATGGACTTGTTCAGACCAAAATGTTTATAATTCTTTTTTTTTAAATGTTTAATATGCCCTTCTCTAAATTCTTACAACTACAGCTTATGTCTAACTTAAATACATTAGCAGTGCAAATATATTCTGTTATAAATGTACATTTTGCTGTATATTTTCTATATCCAGAACACATTTTTCAAATTATCTTTTGTCACAGATGGTATGTCTCTTAAAGAAACTTTAAACAGCCACCATCAACATCTTTCTCTCATGTACCAGCTCCTTTCAAATATATATTCTATGCAATAAACTATAAAATAAAAACTATAAACATACAGATGCATGTTTTTTTTTTTCACGTTTCTTACTAGAAGTGCTTGCTATCCCCTCACAATATTGCCATCCTTAAAACCTTCAACCTTCACTGGAGCTGCACCACAAGCCTGCAGAACTCTCAGCAGTCAATATTAATTCTTGCCAGCAGCTCCTCTAAGGCTTCCAGTTTCTGATTAGCCTCCTCGATCGCACTGTACGTCTGCACGTTGCTCGCAATGTGGTAGCGGATGTCGTCCACCAAGGGGACGGAGTCAGTCTCCTGACGCTCCTCTAAAGATGCAGCATCCTCTTTGATGATCTCGGCGAACTCGGCTTGCTCCACCAGCTGTGACAGAATGAATGCAAAGAGGTACACATTTACAGATGGGAATTCTTCCTAATGGGGAACTGAATGAGGCTGACGTACTTTAAAAATAAGGAATCTAGCTCTGTAGCTCTGGAACAGCAAAAAATAATAATAATAATAATTTGTATCAACATGATTAACTGCACACATACAATAAAGAACCACCATCCACTGATGATGGGACACTGTCACTGCCACCTACCCGCTCAATGATCTTGGCCATGAACTCTGTGCACTGATCTTCCAGCCGGGAGAGACGGAAAAGCTTGGCCATCTTCCACATGTGCAGAACGTTTTCCTCGCATATAGTCTTAGCCAGCGTCTTCCCACAAAGACGCTTAAGGCCCGGCAGCAAATACATGTCAGCCACACACAGCACATCAAACACGTTCTCCATCATTAGCTGGACATAGAGAAACCAAGAGGGAGTAAATGATTATTATGAGAATTAAAAAAGCAATACCATTATTTAAGAAGTTTCGAGATCACAGTATGACATCACTGATAAAACAACTTTCCAGAAGTTGACTGCTTTGAAGATAAAGTGCGCCATTTCTTATGGATTTTGATGTGCTGAATCCAAATATGATAATTAAAATGAGTGGCTGGTCACCATTTCAATTTTCCACATTTTACACGTATACACATTATTTAGATGCATTTCATTCATAAATTGTAAGGTTACGGTAGCTTCAAATAATATTTCACCTTTCTTCATTATGTAACAATTTTTTAAAATAAAAAAAAAGGTCTATGTAGAGTAGATTAATATGAAATATATTAGCAAGTATAGCAGGGTTTTACCCTTCAAATCACAAAAAAAACCTGCAATGAATTATCTTATTAACTTATCTTACAATTTGATGAAAAATCACCACAAGGGGGATAATTTTTCAGAGAAGTCACCAGTCAAAAGGAAGTCTTGCATTTTCTGCCCTTACTAAACAAGTTTGTCTGTGTTTATAATCAGTGTTTTCAAAGACCTTAGAAATAAAACATATCAAATGATTTATGCTGCAATGGGTCAAAGACGCAAACATATCGAGGTAAAAAAATACTGCACAAACCTCAGTGTCATCGGTGTAGATATAATACATGATGTGAATAAAGATTTCATGCGAGATGTTGTGTAAAGTAATCACTGGGGTACTGGGCTGGGACTGCAGCTGCTCTCCCTCACTAAAGTGGTCCTCCAGTAGGGCTTTAAAATAATCACTACGTCCACAGAAAAATGCCTGGAGACACACACACACACACACACACACACACACACACACACACACAGATAATTAAACTTCAGTCATTCATATTCGTGTTAATAATCTGGATGGTGTGGGAGTCTGCACTGCAAGTGAGAAGACATAGTGAGAAATTTGTCATTCATACCTTATGACACAAGAAATCATAACCACCGACTCTGAAGCAGATGTCGGGATAAGTAGGAAAATGGTCGACTCTGTTAAAGGGAAGCTCACCAAATCCAACCTAAAGAGAATCAACAGAGAGGAATGTGGCATTAAGCAGCAGCTACAACAGGCTAAAATTCTTATTTTATTGCTCTGATGTCTTCACCCTTAGTTCAGTGGGCAGTGCACAGTCTGCTAACTGAGCCATCTCCTCCTGAAGCTGACAGCTGTGAGGCTCGAGCGTGAGAACTTTCACACAGATTCCCGGTTTATTGGACACTTGGATATGAGGAGAGGGGAAAAAAGAAAGAGACAAGACGGAACAGTCACCATTAGTGGGGGAAAAAAAACATCAAACAAGCTCTTGACAAAAAGGCATGTGGTTAAAAGGTGTTCTGGTATTTTGAAGCTATGTGAAAAAGTGTGCATTACATTAGTAGTACGCATGTACTGTGCAAATTTATTTGTATTCTGCTAGCAACATGGGAAACATGTGCAGCAATTCACTCAAGTATACAGGATACAACGCTCTTCTTTGGATGTTGGCTGCTGTTTGTTCCGGTCTCTGTTAAGATGATCCAGCACTGCTTCAATAATGCTGAGATGTGGGCTCTTGTGAGGCCAATCCATGTCTGATGTGTGTGTTTTTCTGTCTAGGTATGCTTTTACTGCATTGGCAGTGTGTTTGGGATCACTGTCATGATGAATAATGAAGCTGCTACCAATCGAATGCATTCCAGGTGGTACTACATGGTGGACCAAAATCTGATGGTATTTTTGTGTGTTCATTATTCCATCAATTTTGACGAGATCTCAAACACCACTGGTTGAAATGCAGCCCCAAACCATGACCTGAACCAAACATTCTACTGTAAATTTGGATTCATTGCTCTGTAAATCCAGTTCTTAAGTAATGTCCCATCCTTCAGCCTTTTCTTTTTTCCTTCATTAGGAATATCTTCTTAAAAGCCACCCTTCCACTGAGGCTTCAGTGAACAGGAGATGGATCAGTCTGAAGGTCCAGATGTATCTCTCAGGTCCTGAGTCAGGTCTTTGTTGGATTTTTTTTTCCTATTTCTTAAGGACATGACTTTCAGATACCGTTTTTTGTTTGTTTGTTTGTTTGTTTTTAGGGCGCATACTTCTTCTTTGTCCTCCACTTGTCCAGTTTCCTCAAATTTGTTAAGGACACACTGCCATGCTGAGACAGACCAAGTCTTCAGTTAATAGCTCTTTGGGAATCACCCTGTTGGTGCAAAAATATTATTTTATGCCTGCCAAACTATGTTACTGTAGATACAACTAAAGAAATGGGAACAAATTATGTGTCTTTGTGAAAGGCCAAAAAAAAAAAAAAAGAAAACCTTTAAAAGACCCTCAGAAAGCCTAGAGAACTATTGCTCAAGAACATTTTTAAAAAGTACAACAAAGACTTGCTCTTTTGAAGCAAAATATAAGAAAATAAGGGGTGGCTCAAGACTTGCTTAAAGCTGTACATGTACTACAAGTGTAAATATAAATCAAGAGTACTGCCTTACCAAATTCATACACTTGTTTGCATTTATTCTCCAGCTCCTCTATGAGATCTGCCATTTTGCACTGTTTAGCCAGTCGCCTACTGTCCTCCACGAGACTTATATCAATATCCATCCGTCCTGTGAAATACAGATAGAAAAAAAAAACATTTTCACTCAACTTTGACTTTCATACAGAGGTTTACAAGAACAGAAAATTAGCAGGATCGCAATGGTTTGCATTTTATATATATATATATATATATATATATATATATGTAAAGAAAAAAGATTACATTGATAAATTTACTTTCTTTTTCTCTGTGCTTCTCTATAAAAACTAGTTAGCAGCCAAGCATTCTCACTACAACCTCTCATTAAAGGGTAGCCTGTGCAATTTTCTCTGAAAGAAAAAAAACAAAACAAAGCTGCATTTACAATGTTTGCATGCACTTTTCTGCTGTAAAAACAAACTTTATTGGAAAGTGGTGTGCTACTATTCCAGAGGCTGTTTTCAGTATATTCAAATGAAATGTGTCTTAAAGGAAACACTGCTACCCTCCTGTGCAGTAGGAAGTTAGGTTTTTCTTTATGTCTTCATGCATCTCTTCCATCACATCTTTTTGTGCAAATGGCTGAGTACAAATGAGCACAGAAAAATGCTCATGACCAGCTGCACAGGATACCTTTAAATCCAGCTGCACCGTGAAGCCACGTGCAGCCGAATGCAGCTGGATACTTCATTAATAAAAAAGCAAACTCCTACTATTTTGGAGTTTCTCATTGGAATTTTACTGGAATGTCTTTTTATTTTTATTTATTTTAAGTGGCCTCTCTTTTGCAGAAACGGCCCACATCATTTTCAGGAAACTGCCCGCCAAAATCACCTCTCCTGTGTGAAAGTGGAATAACAGCTGCTGTAATTCACACCCACCTGTGTAAAAATATTGTAGTATGGCTCCAAATGCAGCAGGATTGATCTAAAAATCAAAACAGCTTTTATCCATATATAATTAAAATACATAGAATATAACTAAATATCATCTAAATACATTGCAATTTAACAAGGCACTAATTAATTCATCCACAGACAACATATTAACTAACCAAAGGATGTTTGAGGGTGATCAAGTTCTTCCTTTTCCATTTGGTCTCAAACATTTCAGTGAAGTATTCTGAGCGAGCACTGAGAACACATCGGTGGGCCAGAAATGTTTGTCCGTGAACCAGGAACTTGACGTCACTGTGCTGACCTTGCTCTAACAACCTAAAGAAAAGCCAAAGAAATGTTTGGATTAGACAAACATACTGTAACATCCAGCATGCGCAACTGCAAACAGTGAAGGTGCTTCTACTCTGATTTTCTCGAACATGACTCTTACATGTGCAGAAAGTAGTTGAAATCATCCCGCTGCATGGCACGGATGCTTACACACTTGTAATCTTTTAGCAGGCGTCGAACAGAGTCGCTCAGGGAGCCATACATGCATCTCTCGCCATCAAATGTGTTGGCTTCACACTTGGCACCTGAAAGACGAGCAATCAAAAACCTAAGATGATACTACAGAATACTTCACGGCAATTATAAAGCACAGCACAACATCGCTGTAGTATTGTGTTGTTTGATTACGATTGCAAGACTTAAACCAGTGAAATGTCAGTCTTACCACTAGCCAACAGGTACTGGACCAGCTCCTCGTGACCACAGAGACAGGCATAATACCTGAAGTGCAAAGTGTTTACATTTAAAGTTATAATAATGATGCAGTGTTAGAATTACACCTACTGCATAAAATGTACTTACAAAGGAGTGCTGTCCCATTTATCTCTTACATTGAGGTCCACATCTCTTTGTTCAACAAGGTATCTTAGAAAAGAGCAAAGAGTGGTTATTGTGATGTGCTGCAAAAAAGCAAAGCCATGACTGGCTATAAAGAGAAACACTATATACAAAATACAGACAGTTCAGTTCAGTGGATTTAAACAGGAGCATCACATAGGAAAAGAAGGACATATACATATGATTTTATTGATACTAAAGCAAGTATTGACTCCTATTTGATCAATTCCCTTATTTGTTCTAATAGATTTTATGTGGGGCAAAAAGAGGAAAACACAGGTTTTCAGCGTCAATGCAACTTCTGAGTCTGAGATCGCTCCACTTCCATGACATCACTGTTTTACAAAGTGCATCACCCAGAAAACAGCCTTAATAAATAAAACTGACAAAATTTAGAGGCATGCAGTGCTGATGGATTGGACAATTTGGGAATGATTCTTACCCCTGCACTGCTGCAAAAACATCTGAAACCTGTGACTGCATGCAAAACATGGAAATTGCCAAGAGGTATATTATTTACACAGCTGCCTACATAGTCCTGAAATAGCTTGTAGAGCCACTTTTAGCAGCAACAACTTGAAGGAATTGTTTACTATATAACTTCGTGTCTCTTCAATCACTGTGGAGGAATTTTGGCCCACTCTCCTTACGACATTGCTCTAGTTCATTGAGGTTTGCAGGCATTCATTTTTTACTTTGACTGGGCCATTGCAACACCTTATTTCTTTTCTTTTTCAGCCATTCTGTTGTAGATTTGCTGCTGCACTTGGCATCATTGTCCTGTTGCAGGACCCAATTTTGACCAAGCTTTAGCCATCAAACAGATGGCCTCACATTTGACTCTAGAATACTTTAGTACACAGGAGTTCATGATCATCTCCTGTAGCTGTGAAACAAGCCCCAAATCACTACCCCTCCACCACCATGCTCAACAGTTGGTATGAGGCGTATGTCCTGACATGCTGCGAATTATGGCCAAACATCTCCACTTTGGTCTCATCTGGCCAAAGGACACTGCTCTAGAAATCTTGTTCAGATGCAACTTTGCAAGCCTAAGCTGGGTTTTTTTTTTTTTTTAGCTGTGTTTTAGAGAGAAGATGCTTTGTTCTGGCAACCCTTCCAAATAAACCATGCTTCTTCAATCTTTTTCTAATTGCGCTGTCATGAACTTTAACATTTAACATGCTATCTGTGGGTTGTAGAGTCTGAGGTGTAGCTCTCGGGTTTTTTGCAATTTCTCTGAGCATTGCACGGTCTGAACCTGGGATGAATTTGCTGGGTCGTCCACTCTTGGGAAGGTTGTGGCATTGTGTTAACACACACCTGAATCCTCCAGACCAGCAAACTGTCAAAACTTCTGCTTTTATAGAGGTGCTCACACTTGCCATGAATAATCAAGAGCATTTGATTATCAGCACCTGGGTGCTACTTACCCTCTTAATTCCTATGGAAGCACAGGACTACGAAAATTTTCTTTTCACATGCCTATATATACACACCCCCTTGTTTGCCTATGCAACTTATGTGTTATGTATTAATTTTATCCATCGATTCCTGCTTTCAGAAATTCCTAGTATACGTACTAAAGCAGAAGAATCTAGATATCCAGTTGAGCATCCGACACTGATAGCTAGTACATTCATTACATTTGGGCACTGAGGAGCTAACCTACACAAGTTAGCTACAGTTACAAACTGGCTCACCCCAGCTACTGTGAACACTAGCTTCCGTGGTTAACTCTCGTTTATTTGCATGGACTGAAGTTAAGCCGCGAGACTGCAATCTAGAGAAGGCCAAAAAAGCAGGAGGTTAGCCTTTTCTATGCTAACACTGTCACCCACAAACATGTCAAGCCAAATCAGTGAGTTTTTAGCACACATGCCCAAATAAAGTCAGCAGAGCTGATGGTTACCTGACTCTACAAATGTCGCCCTTTCTGCAACTACTAAACAAATCGCACACGTCCATAATCGCCTCGGTGTTTTCGGTCCTCTGTAATGCATTGAGACGGCCTGTCTACCGGACAGGTGAGTGATGGTTTGCTGTAACTTCAGAGTTTGCTCGGTGGACGCTGAGAAAGTTGTCGCGGTTGTTTTTGTTGACAGGCTGTGCAGGATCATCGGTGTTTTGATCGAAGAGGTCCAACAGTCACGTGACTTGAGAGTTTACTTCACTGACATTAGGGAAATAGCGGTGACCTAATGGCAAAAACCGGCAGCTATGTACCATAATATAACCCATAATAATATACTTTGTCTAACGTTTTCATCACATGATTATCAACCGCTTAAATGTTGTACAACGAGCTGATGATCCTAACCAAGGAAGCACAACTGGAACAAGTAGCAACCCGCGCTCAAGTGTGAAAAGCAGAATTTCCGAGCTTACGTAGATAACTTAATTGCAGCATACGTCACTGCGTCCCATCGTCTGTTTGCGTCTTTTAAACAAACAGTAATATATATATATATATATATATAAAGGTCTAAATGTCCCTACATTTTAAACTTTATGATTCAAGATTGCATGGCCCTTTATCACACCAGATGTATAGAATCAATCAGTTACAAAAATGCAAAATCTTATGTGTACATGAAACCATTAAATTTAACTGTAAACAACAGTCCTAAATTCATAGAGGCTATACTGCACTTAACCATCAAGAACAGTAATTGTAATTTTTTTGCCAAATGCAGATTGCATTGTCTTGTTATAATATACATGGACACCCCTGGAGACAATCTCTTCTCAAAGGGAGTATTTTGGTATGTTGATCCAAAATCTCACATTGCTTTTCTGCACAATAGTGCGTTCACAGAGACCTTCCTTCAGATTGCTTGAGTCTCTGAATTATTTTATAAATCCTAGAGAGTCACCAGTCCAAACCACTTCCTATCCTTTCATTGAGGAACAATGTTTTAAGAGATTTGAAGGATTTCATCACGTTTTATTAGCATACTGACTTCAACTGTTCAAAATTATATCAATAGTCATTTTTATTACCTAAATATTATGTAAATTATGCTCATACTAACTTGTTTGGAAATACATTGCAAGCTTGAATGGTAGATATAAATGCAAATTTACAAATAAAGTGAAGTTTACCAAGAAAAACAAACAAAACATTTTATAGTCACATCCTGTCTGCAATAAGATACAAAATAAAATCTATTTAGAAATCACTGCTTTCTTCCTTTCTGTGAATTTTCCATACCGCCTAGTTTTCTAAGCAGGGTTGTATAACAGCTTTTGAAACACATATCTCTGCATCTGCCTCCTTGCTTGTCATAGCTCTGTTAACTCCTCACTGGGTATCAACAACTGCACATCTGTTGCTGCTCTTTCTCATCCAGAAGTGAGTAGCACTGACTAATTCCACCTCAACAGGGTAGTGATCACCCACCTTGTGGGCCTGTGGGAGGATGTGCGTATTAAATGAGCAATCCTCCCACAAAATAGAACAGTGAATGAGTATATCATGAAGAGGGATAGAAGGGATAGCTCATCATTTCTTCTGTCATATCAAACTCTTTTTGGAAGTTGAATGGCTTAGCTGAGTTTGGCACAAAGGCTGCCAGCACATTTTCACAATTATCACACACAACTATCCTGTAGGGGGAGTATATTCATTCAGTACATGAAATCATATGATAACATGTACAGTTGTGGTCAGCAGTTTACGTACACTCATCATGGGCATCAATGTCATGGTAATTTTGGCCTTGTAATCATCTCTTTGAACAGCTCTTTTTCCATGGTGGAAAATATGAAAACACTGAGTGATAATTTACAGGTTGTGCAATAGGTGTGATTCCTTTGATATGACAGTGGTTGTGAATATTATATCTAAGTAAAGTAAGGGAAACTCATCACGATGGCTCTCACATCAGTTTTCCATTTGTCTCTGACCACCAGGAAGACATCATCAAGCTCTTTATTAGTCACTGAGGGCGGAGCTGACCAGGATCAGCACTACATTCTTCAGCACTAAAACAGAAACAGTTCTGTAAACTGCAAAAGCTTGACTCCAATAACGACCTCTGTAGTATTGTAACTGTAATGCTCCCTCCAGACACTGATCAAACCTGATAAACCTGCTGCCTTTTCCTTTTGTTAGCATGCCAGACTACATCAGACTCATTCACTTTGAGAAAACAAGTCCACAGTTAAAAATGACTCATACATACCACAGGTGTCACAGCAGCTGACTAAGATATTAAAAACAAAAACGCACATCAGTGTAACTCCTTGTTTTGAGTGGGTCAGGTTCCTGGCTTCAGATAGGTGCAGAGACTGACCTGTGTTATGAGGTTTGAAGCAGAGAATATAGGGCTCTCTTGTAAAAACATCAACATCATTCACTTGGTCATCTTCATATTGATAACAGTCGATAAAGTCAACCCCATCCCCCCGTCTGGCAGGATAAAAAATTATTTTGTCAGCTGTTCAGTGGTTACATTGCAGCATCCTGCAGCAGTAGGCATGATCTGAGCTTGCCTTTAAAGAAACAGAAGTATCTGCGCCTTCCCAGATAGGTACTGAGCTGCTGAGCAGAGTGATGGCTGGTGTTGACCCTGAGATGTAGACAAAAATAAAAGTAAGCATATGTAACTTTACTTTATTCACAAGATAAAAATATGTAAATTCACCTGTTCAGTTCTTCCATTAACATTAACAGAATCACATCCATCACCTCTAGAATATCAATGACATCATCGAGACACGATCTACAAAAGAGGAACGTTTTTAATAAAAGTCACAGAAAATTTCAAGGACAGAAAGCATACATTTTCATTCTTTGTTTTTTATTTTTATTTTATTTGTTTTGTTGTTGTTGCTGTTTTTGTTTTGTTTTTAAGAACTTCATTTTCATTAGCGTCAGTGCTAATAAAAGATCAATGGACATGAAGTAAGTTTTGTTTTTACACTTAATAATGGAGCTGGCTGTTTCCCAGTTTCATTTTCAAATTTAATAATGCAGCTGACATCTTCCCAACACTCATAATAGCAACATTTCCAAAGAAGAAAACCTCATAATTCTGAATAATTTTGTGTAATGACTGCCCTATATAATGTGTCCTTGCTGAAAGAGTTGATATTTGCCACCTCATTGCTTTAGTGTGCTCCATGAATGCCAAGAAGTGTTTTACCATAACCAAGCTTGTCTGGACCTCTGGATCTGAGACCTGAGTCAGTCCAAGCGTCTGTGCACTCGATGTAGCAATCCTCATTTCTGTCAAAAGAAAGGCTAAAAGAAATATTCAGTGTCATATAAAATAAATTTAAAGTAAGTTCAGTATTGTTTTAAGTATACATATGACACTCACTCTTGAAGCTCTGTTCTCTTAACTTTAATCTGTGATGACACGTTAAGCGAGTGGCACAGATTCAGTAGCACATGAACAAACCAGAATAAATGTGGTTATGTGAGAAACTTTTTTCTTTGTAGTTGTTTGTTTAAGGGGAAAAGATGATTGGATAATCAGACTCAAAGGGAGGCAGGAAGAATTTGAAAAGAAAGCAGAAGGACAGATCCAGATGTTGGGGTCTGGGGTCTAGATGGATGTATGGATTTAATTATTAGAATCTCATTACTATTAGAGGGCTATGATTTAGATGAGGCAATAGCTGTTGTACTTCCTCTTTATGACTGGAGTGTGTGGAATGAAGAGGTGGGTACATTCTTGCAAAATGAAGCAATGTAGTTTCCTGACCAAAAATAAACAAACAAAAAACAGTTTTTCAGTGTTTTCTCCCATAAATTTGTGTTTACTCTGAGAATGGTGTATTTTTCCCCTGATATTTACAACTTTATTATCTTGAAAAATATTTGGGTTTTTCAGAACATTTGTGATTGTTTTTTTTCATAAATTTACTACTTTAATCTCAATACTTCTGAGTTTATCTTTCAGTTAAGGGAGGAAAAACTAGAAACAAAATTTTCAAAAATGTTCTTCTAATCACATTATGTACTGCATATATATTATTTAGGAACATTTTTAAGGTAATCGTATTTTGTTTATCGTTGTCAACAAATACTGACTTAAATTTGCATTGAAAACCTATGAGAACCCTGCAGTTAAAATCACTTAAAACTCACTTGCTCTTTGCCATTTTCCCAGTGCTACAAGCTGCTCTTGTAGCACTGCAGCTAAACCTCATTTTATTTCATTTATTCATTTTATTTATAATCAGTGAATATTTTATATATTCTGATGACTTCTTGGGTCATATCATGGACTAACCATTCAGACTTTGTTTGCACAGACTTTTAGGGCATTAAGGAGGACACCTGAAGCTGTGTAGCAGGATTTCTGTTGCATCTTTACAGTGGGGGCAGGTGGGAGAACAACAGGTATGCGTCAGACTGGTTTACCAGCATTCAATCACTTCAGTATCACCACACACCCAGTCGTGCCCTATAAAGCAGCTGAAAAGATAAAACATACACATCAGTTATACCACCACCTCCACCGGCTGAGCTCTCCATTCTTTCCAGCAGTGCAAACTCAACAACACCATGAGTCTGAGGAGGAGGCACAGTAGCCTACTGAACTCACCTTCAGGACCTTTCAGCAGTAGGTCCACGGATTCCTACTACAGCCCTAAAATCAGCACTGCTGCCCCTATAACACCAGTAACCATCAACAAGAGCCTGCTTGAACCTCTAAACATAGAGCTTGACCCCATGGTCCAAGCTGTTCTCATAACGGAGAAAGAAAAAATGAAGAGCCTCAACAACAAGTTTGCCTCCATCATTGATAAGGTAAGAGGAATTTTCACTGTTAGACTTAAATCATTTTTATATCACTGACCTTTGAATCTATATGTGAAGTTGGACTGTGCTGGATTTTTTTTCTTTTCTTTTTTTTTGTATTCCTTCTTGTGTGTCAGGTAAGACTTCTGGAACAACAGAACAAAGCCCTGAAAACCAAGTGGCAGCTTCTGAATCAGCAAAATGCCCCCTCCTCCTCTGAAGTGGAGTCTGTGATCAAGTCCTTCATCTCCAACTTGGAAAAGGCGCTGGAGCTTCACAAACGTGATGAAATTAGACTTAAAAATGAGTGCAAGCTCATGCACAAACAGGCGGATGACTACATGACAAAGTAAGGCATTTTTATGGAAGAAACCAAACCACTGCTGAACGAGAGTTCAGTTTGCACCATTCATGGTAATAAAGTTCACAGTGATAAGAACTGCTCATCTAATCTGATATTTCTGGGTGTTTCAGGTATGAGGAAGAGTTCAACAAAAGGACCACTGCAGAGAATGAATTTGTAATGTTCAAAAAGGTACGGCAGGCAATCACACCAATAGATGTTTTTACCTGTAAGAAAAAAGAAAAACAAAATAGCAGTGAAAAAACTTTATTTATTTTTCTGTTGCCTCCAGGATGTGGATGAACAATTTAGGTTAAAGGTGGACCTGGAAACTCATTTGTCTGCTCTCTCTGATGAATTCAACTTCCTCAAGAAAGTGTATGAGATGGTACACAAGCTTTTACTGCAAGTCTTTACAAATTTGAATCAGTGAATTGTAATGTGTGAGCCTGTCTCATATTCTGGATTTTGTCCTCTAACCTTCACTGTATATGCTGTTTTATATAAGGAGCTGCAAGACCTACAGGAGAGTGTGAAAGACATCTCTGTGGTGCTGGAAATGAACAACTCTCGTGACCTGAAAATGGATCCGATTATATTCCGTGTTAAGGCTCAGTATGAGCATGTTGCTGCCTGCAGTCGTGACGAGGTTGAAAAGTGGCACCAGACCAAGGTGAAGGTCTAACATGAGTGCTTGGAGGTTGCTGTCGATGCAATAAACCAAATGGAAAAAACACGCTTTTACTGAAAAGTAGAACCATGAAAGGGCTCAGGAGTTAAAGCTCGTAAATCTACTAGAATATCAGAGCAATACTTTCTCAGATTTTCAATCCAATAATTACTGTTGTTACATCTTTGTCTCACTGTTTGATATTTGTCGACACCAGTTTGATGAGGTGAATGCTGCAGTCACAAAACATAGCAGTAAGCTGGAAAATACCAGGGCTGCAATAGCTGAGCTCAAGAGGATGATTACTCGCCGACAGCTTGAGCTTGAGTATGCAAAGGCACAGGTGAGTGAACGGCTTATAGAGTTTCTCATTTGCTGTTTGATCTTAAACTGCATTTTGACAAGGAATCCAAATGCTGCACCTGTTTAGAAAATGCACAACAATTTATCTTTTTTTGTGCATGTGTTCTGCAAATTAGTACAGAGTCTGGTGCAAAAAAATCATAATTTCCTTTGTCGGCAGTATCAAGAGGAGCAACAGGTTTAGTTGATGTTCTCAGAAAAAGAAAGGAAACCAAAAACAAGACAAAAACAACATTAATCAAATTACATATTCAGTCTTTGTGTTTTGTTTTGTGGTTTGTATCTCGAGCTGGCAGATTAATTACATACATGAGAATTTCTCTGTACTATCATTAACCACTCTGAAAGACCAGCTTGGTTTTCCTGTTACCATACATACAGAAAAAAAACCAGATTTTAACAAAACCACCAGAACTGTATTTTACATGAATCATTGACACACTCAGATTTTTTTTTTTTACATTTTGCTCTTTATCAGTGTCATTGTATTGAGGAGAAAAGGGCTAAGGTGGAACAACAAGGGGAACAGGCTTTAGAAGATGCAAATAACTCCATCAAGAACCTTCAGGAGGCTCTGAGGCAGGCCAAGCAGGACATGGCCAAGCAGCTCAAAGAGTACCAGGACCTCTTGAATGTCAAGCTGGCTCTTGACATAGAAATCTCCACCTACCAGAAACTCCTGGAGGGAGAGGAGGAGAGGTGAGCTGGAAATCTTGGCAGTCACTGGTTGCTGGCAGCAATGTGTTAGGCAGCATCTTTTCAACAATTTATTTTGTCATATGATGACCATTGATTTGAGGTGATGACTCTGAAAATGGATGCATCAATTTAGAAAATGATGAACATTAATCATTAGTGATCTTTTTGTTGTCCCAGTTACCATTTGTGCAAACCACCTGCTGACAGTTGGGGTGGAAAATTGTGCGTGTTATAGCAAAAACATGGCCTTGAGCCACAAGCTTCAGTCAGAGATAAGAAGTTGTTTTTGATTCCTAGTTCCACAACCATTGATTATCCAAGTTCATCACTTCAGTGTGTTGCATTAAACAATAATACACAAAGCCCAGGGGGTGGAATGCAGAAAACACCCACAGGTATTTCATGGCTAAGTACAGGTGTAGAGCAGATTGGCTTTTCAAAGAGCAGATTCAAAGAGAAACAATGAGCCCAAACTACATTCAAACCCAAACTTTGACAGCTAACAAATAGGTGATGATTTTTGATTCCTTAGAAGCCTGTGTCTTCCAGTTTATAAGAGTAAAAATGTGAACAATGCACTAGTTGTTTATTCTGGGTAATGTACAGTACATCTGGTTTACCACCCTTTGTTTGATCTTAAGCCCTAAAACACAAGGGAGATTATAAGCACAGACAGCTCCCTCTAGAGCCACGAAGGGCTTTATGCGTCTTCTTTCCCACTTCCACTTCAACAACCCTGTAGATAAATTTACCACAACATCAGTGCTTATCTTGCATTTCCTGTTTTCTCCCTGACAGAGTTGAGCAGGACTCTGTTGTTAGCATCCAAAAAGTGCCCAACAAAAGTAAGTACCATATTTTACAAATAAAGATGAGATCAACAAGACTGCCTTAATCTCAGAGATTCAAGTGACACCATGTTTTCTTTTTTCAATCTTCTTTCCGACAGCTGTTCCCATTAACAGCCAGCCACGAAAGTTAGGCCCTATTCTCATCAAGACAGTGGAGATCCAGGACAGGTCATACAGCTAAGGCAGAAAACACACTGCAGTACTCTGACCTGCCAGATTGCTACTTAAGTCTATTCTTACATTAATCTCTTTGCAAACTGCACTGATGAGCCACATGTGTGTATTATGTTTTTATTTTCCTTCTGCTTCTTTTGCATTTAATTACAACTTGGGAAACTGAAAATAAATCTCTTCTCAGCAACATGATCACCCGTGTTCTTTCTCTTGGCTAATGTTAATCATGTTAACCATAACATGTTTGTTAATTTTCTCTATAGATGTCCAACAACATATGCTGGAAACTTTAAACTTAAAGCGCACATACACATGGATGAGAATTTTAATTTTATTTTTCTTTCATTTTAATAAGTTCTGAATTCTCAATGGACAAAGACGTAGATGCAAATCATTTTTTATTGTTAGGTCCTGGTACACCTAAATGTATACCGAGGGTGTGCTGGGAATGCCTGGCAAAGGTCGCAGTCTGCAAGATCTTCAACTCCCACCTGTAGCAGAACTTTAACAAAATTCTGAGGGAGGCTGAAGGCACTGAGTCCGAATGGGCTATGTTCCAGCCCTCCATTGTTGAGGCTGCTCTATGGAGCTGGGGCTGCAAAGTGGTTGGTGCTTGTCATGGTGGTAATCCCTGAGCCAGATGGTAGACACCAAAGGTGAAGGGAGCCACCTAGCTGAAGAAGGAGTTCTATCAGGCTTGCAGTCATTGGGGCTTTGAAGGCAGCTGACAGGTACTGGCAGGCCAAGCAGAACACACCTCAGGCAGTGGCTGAAGCAAAAACTCGGGTGTATGAGGAGTTCAGTGAGGCCATGGAAAAAGACTTTTAGACTGCCTCAAAGCAATTCTGGCAAACCATTCAGCAACTCAGGAGATACAAAATGTCTTTAAAATTGTTAATTAAATTATTCAAGGATAATATATACAAAGAAAAGAGAATTGGTCCCAGGATTGAGCCCTGAGGGACTCCACATATGAAAATTTGAGTCCCATTTCGTCTAGCATTATATATTTATTTTACAAGCATTTCATGGAAAGAACCTCATACCAGCAGTCAAACATGGTGGTGATAGTGTGATGGTCTGGTGCTGCTTTCCTGTTTCAGGACCTGGATGACTTACTGTAATTGATAGAACCATGAATTCTGCTCTCTATCAGAAAATCCTGAAGGAGAATGTCTGGCCATCAGCTCATGCCCTGAAGTTCAAGTGCACTTGGGTTATGCAGCAGGATATGGCTCAAAAAATGTTTTGGAGTGGTCTAATCAAAGTGTGGACTTAAATCCAATTGTGATTGTTTTTCATGACCTTAAACAATCTGTTCATGCTCAGAAGCCATCCAGTGTAGCTAAATTAAAACAATTCTACAGAGAAGAGTGGGCCAAAAGTCTTCCACAGCAATACAAAAGACTCATGGCCAGTTATCGAAAATGACTGATTGCAATTCTTGCTGCCAAGGGTGGCGCAATCTGCTATTGGCTTTTAGGGCAATTAGGGGGCAAGGTAGGTTTAGATATTTTTTCCCCATTATAAATGTATAAATGTTTTTACTGGGGTTATTTTTGTCTAATACTAAAATGTATTTGATCTAAAACATGTGTGACAAATATGCAAAAACCTAAGAACTCAGGAAGGCTGCAAACACATTTTCACAGCACTGTACACAATATGGGCAAAAGTACTGCACTACCTCCACATAACACTTACATGAGCTGTTTGGCCATGGAAATCCATGCCATGAAGCTCCCAGCAGTTTTTAATGCTGATGTTAATGCCAGAGGAGGTTTGGAGCTCTTACTGTGTCAGCAGAGCTTTGCCAACTTTTATGCACTACGCACCTCAGCAGTCAGTGACCCCACTCTGTAACTATACATAGTCTGAGATGCTGTAGTTCCTATATATTTCCACTTTGCAATAATACAACTTACAGCTGATTGTGGAATATCTAGGAAGGAAGAAATTTCACAAACTGACTTGTAATGGTGACACCCTATTGCAGTACCATGCTTGAATTCAGTGAGCTCTTTAGAGCAATCCATTCTTTCACAAGATTTTGGTAAGGCAGACTGTATGGCTAGGTGTTTGATTTTATACACCTGTGGAAGAGGACTGAAAACATCTAAATTCAAAGATTCTAAATCTGCGATGTGATGTATTAGTTAGTCAGCAATATGTCTGTCCAAATGTGCATCACAAATACTGTTGTAATTAATGCGTTTAAGGATGCAGTAAAATCAAGATGGAAATAATCAGTGAGTAATGATAATATTCACTGAAAAAAAAGTACAATAAAGATGAAAAACTAACATGTTCATTAGATGTGGAGCTTATTTTCATCTTGTCATACTGAGACACCTACACAAGCTGTAGTGGTGTGTGTGTGTGTTTATGTGTGCGTGTGCGCCTTATTTATTTATTTATTTTACAAGCAATATTTGGAAATCTGCTGCATGTAGAGTCCTGCATTAAAATTGGTATTTAACAAGCGTGTGATATCAGCTAAATGTTCTTGAGTATACACAAAGTGTGTGTGTGTGTGTATATATATATATATATATATATATATATATATATATATATATATATATATATATGTGTGTATATATATATATATATATATATATATATATATGTGTGTGTATATATATATATATATATATATATATATATATATATATATATATATATATATATATATATATATATATATATATATATATGTGTGTGTGTGTGTGTGTGTGTGTGTGTGTGTGTGTGTGAATTTCCAAAGTAACCTGAGTGACTCTGCCAAATAAACTAATGAGGGAAAAGTACAATATGAACTATTAAGCAGCATAAATGCTTAACTAATAAAGAAGTAAGTTCACTGTCTTTAAGCAACTTGAGACTGATCCTGACGACAGGGACTGACGACACCCTGCTCTTCCTACTTTAATTGTAGTCAAGCCAGCCCCCTGTTGTTTTGCGTTGTGTATATCCTAGGTATTACGGTAAGAGTAGCTCTGATTTCAAAATAAAAGCAATCTTCCGGTAAATGTGATTTCAGCATAAACCAATACATGTACTGCGTCATTAATTATATAAGAACTCGTGGAATACATAACAGTGTTTTAAAATTATTTTCACATTTATTTATAATGTGTATATATATATATATATATATATATTTTTTTTTTCTTCTTTTCTTTTTACAGTATTGAAATCACATTCAGCTGGCGTTCATCCGGTCTCGGTTTCTCTTACCGTAATGCCTGGGCTATACACTTGGTGCAAAACAAAGTGGGGACTGGGTTGAAGGGTTAGCTAGTAGTTAGGGTGTGACTTTTGCTTTTTACCAGTATACCACAGAAGTGCGTCTGCTTTCGCGCCCTATGGTAACCATTTCCAGTAATATTCCTTGTACTTTAGGCTATTCTGTAAACACGTGAATTGACGTTAGCACTGCTGATGAGTACAGTTTATGACTGTGATTTATTCGTGGACATGGATGCTCTTTCACGGTTTAGACTGAATTATTTTAACTCTGTATTCAAATGTATCCTCAGCGATTAACACAATGGACAAAGACGCCGTGTTGATTCATAGACTGAAGTCAAAGGGCGGTCCGACGCTCCTTGGTGGGGATCTGCCTGTTAGAGTCATAAACGACAGTAAGTATATATCTCCACTCGCTGCTGAAGGTGAAGTGATAGAGGAAAACTTACCCACCGTGGATCAAGTCATCCACAAAGCTCTGACTGGTGAGAACAAAATTGTTACCGTCATAGGCCCAGAAGGCTCTGGTAAAACCACTGCTTTGGAGAAGCTTGTTGTGGACTGGGCAAAAGGTGAACATCTTCAGAACTTTGAATATGTATTCCATTTCCGGTTCAAGGACTTAAATGCTCATGAAGATGTACTCTCCATAGAGACCTTAATCCAACGCTGTCACCACAATTTCCCTCCTAAGGCCATGCCCCTGGTTATCCAGAAGCCTCATGTTGTGCTATTTGTTTTTGATGGTCTGAATGACTACAAGCACAGCCTGGACCCCTCTGTGTATACCCTCTGCTCTGACCCGACCCAGGCAGCTTCAGTTCCGTGTTTACTGGCCAGTCTGCTTCACGGATCCCTGCTGAATGAAGCTACCTTTGTGGTTGCCACCAGGCCAACTGCATATTTGAAGTTCCTCAGTGGTTCCCAGGTGAAAGTGTTGGGGTTTCTGAAGCCCCAAAGAAACTCTTATGTAAATCGCTTCTTTACTGATGCTGCTGCTGCCAACGTAGCACTAATGCACATGGAAAGGACTCTAGGCTTTTATGATTTCTGTACTTCTCCAAGATTTTGTTGGACAGTTTGCTCTGTTTACAAGCCTCTTATTGATTCTGGAGGAAAACTTCCCGAGACTTTATCTCAGCTGTTTGTAGATGTCCTGGCTGACCTGATTCAGATGCTCTCACTAAACCAAGCAGACAGCAGAGAGCTGGTGTTGGCCCTCAGCAGGATGGCTTCTCATTGCTCTGCTGGACAACATCCGAGCTGCACCAAAGCACAAATGTATTCCTTTGGTTTTCAACCATTTCTCACCTCAGCTGATACTTTTTTGCGAAGAGATGGTGAACTGGAGTCGGATACATGTGTGCTCTCTTTTCACTCACAACTGATGCAGGAGTTCATGTTGGCCTTGTCTTTCTTTTTGGACGAGTCGATATATGCAGGTGCTGAGAAGATGCTGGAGACGCACAAAGATGGTACAAAGTTTCTAGATCTTTTCTTGTCGGGGCTTTCAGAGTCAACTCAGCGCAGACCACTGGAGAACCTCCTGGGGGAGTTCAACTCTGATCAGATCAAGAATTTCAAGCAGTGGTTTAAAAGCAGCTCAGAGGAAGCACTGCAGGGATATAACACAGACAGTCACTATAGATGCTTCCATCTGCTTTATCAGGCTCAAAGTGAGAGCATGGTTAAGGAGATCATCGTCCCCTCAGCACGGATAGGCATCAGCTATGGCAGCCTGAGCCTCCAAGACTGTGTAGCTTGGAATTATGTTGTCGCATGCCTCGGTGGGACTGACTGGTTGAATCTGTACCATACAAGAAATTTAACAGAGGAGATGGCAGAAGTCCTGGCTCCAGCTATGAGTCTATCACACAAGATAGTGTAAGACAGATTTAGAGAAAATATTTTGAAAGTTTACATCATTTGTTAAGAGTGCAATGATATGTTGCCTTAACCTGTAATATGGGTCTGTGGTGTCCCCCAGCTTGACAGGCAGCTTTTTGAGTACTGGGGCTGTCTCTCATCTTGCTTCAGCTCTCATCAGAGGACTCACCAGGGAGCTGGATCTCTCTCACTCCCACCTTGGAGATGAAAAGTTAAAAATCCTCTGCGCTGGACTCAGAGACTGCAAGCTGCAAAAATTACAGTAAGAATAGTCAATTTTTTAATATTTACCTTTTAGGTAATTTTTTTGAATGATCTTTGTTCTGTAAATTGAACGTTTGATTTACCCGCTTTTGGTTTTAGTCTTGTTTCATGCAATCTGTCAGAGGCAAGCTGTGAAGACCTGGTTTCTGCGCTGACCTCGGACACCTCTCAGCTATGCTTGTTAGAAATGGCATTCAATGAGATTGGGGACCAGGGCTTTGAGAAACTGTGCGAAGCACTGCATAGCCCTCACTGCAAACTTCAGAAACTCCAGTATGTACCTAAATAGTGTAGCTTTCATTAAAACTATTGTATTTTGTCTGTTTGTGTTTAAATTATTGCTATATACCTTGATTTTGTTTATTAAAAGGCTTGACACATGTGAGCTGACTGAGGCGTCCATGGAGGTTTTTTCAGCAGCTTTGTGTTCTGGACAATCACAGCTGAAAGAAGTGGACATGAAACGAAACATAATGGATGACAGTGGAGTGGGGGCTTTGTGCAAAGCCCTCCAACACCCACTGAGTAAACTACAGAGCCTCGAGTAAGTCTGTTCAAGTAAAACTACAACTGTGCCACATGAGAATTTTTAGAAAGGATGCTCAGTCTAAAATGTAAGAACACAAAATCATATCTTTTTCTACCTTTTATCCTTTCTTTTAGTCTCTCCATGTGTGAGCTGACAGGTGCATGCTGCTCTCATTTGAGTGAGGCCTTAATGTCAGAGTACTGTTCTCTGTCAGAGCTGGATCTGTCAGTGAACGAGTTGGGTCAGGAGGGGGCGCTGCTGCTATGTCAAGCCCTAAGGCGACCTGGCTGCCCATTAGAAAAACTCGGGTAGACTCCCTCTTATTAACTTTTGACTCTTCAGTGACAGACTACCACCTTTCTCAAATATTGACGGAAATTCAGATAACTGCATTGTTGTATGGTTTGTTCCACCCTACAGTTTGACACGATGTGAATTAACTCTGCCGGTCTTTGAGGAACTGGGCTCAATACTGAAAAGTGGGACTTGTCAACTCAAGTCTCTGAGTGTAGGTTTAAATAAAGTAGGAGACCAAGGAGTTAAACATCTTTGGGATGCCACTGCACACCCAAGCTGCCTGTTGGAAGAACTGGAGTGAGTTGACAAAATTAGATAAACAAAACACTTCTTTCCCCCATCTTTTTACACCACATTACAGTCCACTACATTTAAATCTGCTTGCCTGTTTTTTCTTTTTATTGTAGTGTTGAAATGACCAGGCTGACCGATGCCTGTCTTGAAGACTTGTGCGCTGCAATAAGAGCCAGTAAGACTCTGAAGAGGCTGGAACTGAGAAACAACTCGCTGACTGATGCTTCCGTCCCAGCACTTGTCCAGGTCATGCAGGACAGCCACAGAATGCAGGAGATGAAGTAAGCACGATTCGTTTTTAGTTAATCATTCTTAAGGCAGTACGTGCAAAGTTTTCAGGCACATGAAAGCAAATATGTTACGAGTCTAACCACTGCTGTTGTCTAATTCTTTCAGTCTGAGGTACAACGATTTCAGTGAAGACGTTTTTGACATGTTGGACAAGTGCAAGAAAATTACATATTGAAGAAGGCCGACTAGAATTGAGTCAGTTTACTGAAAAATTGAGCTGAACCACATTATGAAGGTGTAGGATATAAATAGTATGTAAGAGTTAAATAGGACTAGTTGCTTTTTTTTTGTCTTACGTTAAAAGTAAATAACTGTTTTCTGGACCAAATAATTAATAGGATAAATCCATTTAAAAATTTAGGAAAGTGTTTTTTTTATATACATATATACACGCATTTTATACATCAAAAGGTATAACCAGTCTGATTATACAATAACAATTTCCAGCAGTTTTCATTCTACAGCCTTTACATAATAAAGAATATAAATCACCACTGGATTTGATGCATTTGTTTTATTAAGAAATCTTTGGTATTTTAATCAACATGTATTTAGCATTTGGAATTGTAAGCTAAAGCGTAAGGCAAAGGCAGTGATTTCTTCTTGTATTAGTCAAATATTTTACCAATTTCACTCAAGAAATAATTCACATGTATATATGCAGTAGTAGCAGTCTCATTTGCTGCCATTTATTCTAACTTTACGAATACACACAAGCACACGCACGCAAACACACACACACACACACAGGGATGCAGACATGCCACACGTTTTCATCTATTCTTGTAAGCAAACAGCAGATGTAAACTTTACACTGTAAAAGTCTGTATGCCACACATGGAGCTCCTCTGTATCCCAGGTCTTCCCTCCATTTGAACAGCACTTTTTTTCTGAGCAGGCAACAGTGTTCTTCACAGAAGATCACAGTGACACGGTAGGTTTCACAGGCACCCCGATGAATGAAGGCCACAGTGGAAGTAAATATCCTCTCTTTGGTACTCAATGGTCATGAGTTTCTCCATTAAGGTTACTGGTGTGACTGCTGTCATTTAGTGTTTGGGTCTGGCTTGGGTCCATGTTGCTGGAAAGCTCCTCGTCTGAGCTGGTCTCTATGTCACTGCGATCATCTTTTGCCACCTGCAAAATAGCATTCTAGTTTTACTACTACCACCACCTATGAAGCAAAGCTTTTATAATTAAAAAGGAAAAAAAACTTGACATCCTCACTAGCTGCTATGTGAGACTATAACAAAGCTAAGATGCTTTTGCTAATGTAATTTGATTTGCATGGTAGATAAACAGATGTTGAGGGATCCCGGTGCTAGATGAGATTTGGCAGTATTAAAAACAACTAAACGTGACAAAAAATAAAAAGAGGGAAGCAACAGCTAAATGCTTTGGTTAGAATTATGACTTAATTACCATTAGGTTGCAGCTTCCCCACCCAAGACCTTTCAGATAATGAACATGAATTTCCACAACATATACCAAGACTAACCTTTCCCTTGAAAATGGCTTTAATGGCAATGCCCATGATGAGGTAGAACCAGATGATGTGAAGGAACTGAAGGACCACCAGCAACCCATTGAACAGCCACCAGGACTGATATGGCCCAGCAATCTCCCAGCTCTCAAAAAGAACACTGTGAATAATCCTACAACAAATACATGCAGAGGTTACTAGATGTATCTATATATTACATTTAAGAAACTAGTGGCAAAAGATATCAAGAGTCTGACATTCAATATACTGTATGTAAGTAAGCTCATGTTTTTCCTCACCAGAAGGGAAAGATGACAAGTCTGCTGATGAAAAAGCTTATGCTGAACACCACAAAGAGGCCGTCACATAGCCTCTGGTACTTGGCATAGTTTGCTAGCTTGGCTGCCTTAGGAATAAATAATGCATTACGGATTAATAATAACAACAACAACATAATCAAACTCACTGTTGTAATATATAGTAATGACACATTGTTACTGTAAAGTCAGTAAGTTGCTTCTCTATAGAAATGGTAGTACCAGTAGCTCACATCACAGTTTCTGTGTTCCCAGCTGTGTTTACCCACACGATGAATAAAGTGCCCTCTTTACCAGGATCTTGTCTAACATCTAAAAATCAGAAAGATTTTCTTTACCTCAAGGAAGATGTCAGATATATCGTGCACACACATGACCAGAGTGCCAGCTCTTAGCATGTTGTTGGCATAGGAGAACGTGATGAGGATTATGGTAGCCAGATGGTGGACAAGCATAATGACGAAATCCTGCCATCAGAAAAATGAATGTAGATGACAAAGAGAAAGAAGGGTGACGTGGTAGATGGGATGCTCAGGTTACTGACACATTACATTTCCAAGCACATAAAAACACCTGCAGCTAAATGAAACTGAAAACAATGGTGTGACAGGATAGGATGTAGAGCTCTGTGTAACAGTCATGAGTATTTGAATTTCATGTTTAGAGGGAAACTGATCAGTCATAAAGTCAACACTTGGTCCTCCAACATCTAATATCCAAACCCATATATGGCCAAATAAGAATAGGCAGTTAACCTAACAAGCTGTGAAAGGAAACTGGTGAACCTGTTCAGGCACAGAGGGAACAATCAAACACCACAAAGAATGGCCCCAGCCTACTAGCAGGTTCAAACCAAGAGCCTTATTGCTGTGAGTGAAAACCACTGTGCTACCATGCCACCCCTACTCAATTTTCTTCTCCTCCTCCTTCTTCTTACTGGTCCCTTTAGCGGTCACCACAGTGGATAATCTGCTGCCATCTCACCCGATTCCTTGTATCCTCTCACACCAACCCTGTGCATGTCCTTCACTACATAAATAAACCTTTTCTGTGATCTCTCTCTTTTCCTCTTCCCTGGCAGCTCCATATTTAACATCCTTTGTCCACTATCCCTCCTCTGAACATGTCCAAACATTGTCAACCTTGCAGCCATTTTCAATATTTAACAGATCAGTCACATACAAATTCTAAGTACAATGCTACATTTACCACTTTAAATCCATAAAGTAGGAACACATGTTCCAGATTTGGTGCCAATGATTAGAACCTGCTTAGGTGGCTAAAGAAGGAACCTCTTATTTAAACCTTTGACATCTGGGAATGTGTTCTTTAATTATTCTCTTTTAATGTGCAGTCTTGCCATACCATGATCTAAAAGCTCTCTAAAGTTTTCATTACAAAGTTTGGATTCCTAAAAGTCTGGGATTTTAAAGGATCTCCAAATTATTTGGCATAAACCATTCAACTGTAATGAAAATCCTTTACAAGAGGCACATAGTAAAAACAGCTTTCAGCATATGGAGCTCATACCAAATGTGAACTATGGCAGTGGAAGTATTATAGTTTGCTCTAGTGTCTCAGAAACTGGGCAGCTTGCAGCCATTGATTCCTCTTTGAATTCTGCATCATATTGTGCTTGAAAGAACATGAAAATGTAAGGCCAAATGCCCAAGAGCTGAGGTCGAGGTGGAAGGTGTCCTTTTAAAGAGCAAAAGGATCCTAAGCACACTGGCAAATGCATCAAGGCATAGTTTAAAAAGAAGAAATAGCAGGTTATGGAATGGCCCAGTCAGGAAGAAAAATTAAGCTCTCTGAAATGTTGCAGGCAAATTTGAAATGGGCTGTAATTTTCCCTGTGGTTGTATTTAAGCGCTTACATCTGTAAGCACAGTTCAAAACAAGATCAAAAGTTGGCTAGATGTCAAAAAAAAAAAAAAAGCCAACAATTTCCATGGGATGTACTTATTTTTGAACGTATAGTTCATTGTCCTCTTTGCCAGGGCACATAATCACAAGCAAATTCCTACATGCTACCTTAAAAATTAAAAAAAAAAAAAAAAAAAAAGGCATTATATATTTATTGAGACTATTGAATAGTCTCAGTAACTAACTAACTATTGTGCTGCTTTTTAATAATTAACAACTAGCACAATAGTTAGTTAGGCCGGTTGTTGTTGACTCACCTTACGTTTAATGTCTATGAACTGGGAAAACATCAGAGACCAATAAAAAGCCAGCTCTGCAAGATAGTAGCTGTATTGTCCAGGACCAACAGGCTTTGGGAGAGAGTGAAAGAAACACACCTTTGACAAATATGTAGCAATACCAACTAACCTGTTAACATTATGGGGCTGAACAGAATCACCTCATAATAAAAACTATCAAATGCAATGCTTATGGATTAAAAAAAAAAAAAAAGGATTTACCTGAAAAGGGTAATTGTGCCAGCACTGTCTGGTATCCCACATCCAGGGTGTCTAAAGGAAACCAATTAAATGCTCACATGATTTAATCAACAGTAAGCATACAGTATACTGCTACATATTCACTTCTCATTATTTGTCAAACATATGAACCCCTTCCATACAACATATCAGTATTGCACAGGGGTATATTTTAACTTACCGACCACAAATGGTTGATGCCATAAATAAAAATCACGAGGTAAAAAGTGAATCGCCACCTGAAAGGAAAGAAAAATAGAACTGGGAACTTAGTATACGGCAAATGCTGTATACTAGCACAGGCACACTTAATCATGCTGTGAGCATGCTCAAACATAATCATGCTCACAGTGATCATGTTAACATTTACTAAGTAGCACTTGTGTGACTGGTATCTATAAGTTTCTGAAACCAAAGTACTGGGTCCATTTACATTTTTCTTAATGAGTGTATGAAAAGTGAGTACCAAGATGATTAAAATTTATTCCAAGAGACATTTTACTAAATATTATGGCAACTCATCTCAAATGTTTTTGTGACATTTGATTTAAAATCACCTCAGAAGCATGATTCATTGTCTGGGAATAACTACTGACTGCAAAATGTTAAGCTGAGTCAACAAGAAGATGTTGACAGACACAAAGGATTCATTCTCTGGGGACCTTGGATATCTATGCAACACTTCAAAACAATTTATATGACAGCTGTTTGCATGTGCATGGACCAGAGCAGTTAAATCTCATTACAGAGCAGTGTAGCTGAAACTCCTGCATGAACCTACGTACATGCTCTCACAGAACTTTTTCTGCATGCTGGGCCTGTCCTGGTTCCGACGAACGCGAAACCATCTCTGTATTTTGCGTACATCCAAGTCCAGCTGTTTGGAGAGACCCTCTAGTTGTCTTATATCTGGACTCTGAAGAAGACAAACATAAAATGACTCACCACCCCTTGTAAAACCACAATACCAATAGGTATGCCTGTCACATGACAAGAGGTATTTACTGAACATATCATTATGACTGTGGTGGTGTGTTCCAGTACAATAACATCTTGTTGCTGCTGAAATGTGTACAGGAGCATGTAATGGAGCACAGAACAAACACGGGCTTTATGTACCGCTTTGGACTGATACAGCCTCTCCAGGACAGCATTGGGCTGAGCTTGCCGAGGCACTCCCGGCTGAATCTGAAGTATGTGGGCACAGGGCTTGGCCACTAGCCTGTATACACACAGACAGAGGGGCAAAAAGGAGAGGGTGGGGACACAGAAGTGGTTTGGTATTAGGAGAGCGAAATTCACACAAGGAGAGAGAAAGAGTTGTTTAGGTGCCTCAGAGGAAAAACAGACTGTTAGCCAGCATTTGCTAAGGGCTTCCACCATTTACATGAACTGTTGAGCTTTCACAGCTTGCCCACACAGTTACATCTGGCATGTGTGTTTGTCTAAGAGGGAGGGAGGGAGCATAATAGAAGCTATAGGGGAGACACAGGGAAATGTTGAAAAGAAGGAATCCTGAGGAATGTTGCACCTAGTCTAAACAGAGCGTGATGACCCGTCACATGAGAGTATGGGAAACAGAGTGTGGGAAGGATGTCACTTTCCAAAATACTAGTGTGTCACAGGATCATCTGGTTGACTTGACCGACATTCATGCTTAAATTCAGACTTGTTAGTCACACAGCGGCCTAACAAAATCTAACGTATCTGGAAAAGTTTTCACAACATGAAAAAAATAAAAAAGGGAATTGAATGAATAGCAGTACAGAGTAGACTGGGCTTTGGCTTTCCCTGAAAGCACAATCTCAGCCTGTTTCCATAAAACCAGATTTAGCTGAAAAACATGATTTTTAGTGCAGTTGTGAAGCCTGGACTCAGGAAGACCTAGTTTAAAAATTCCTGACTGATGTTATGATCACACAACAAGTAATGCTATTCCCTTAAACTAACAAAGTGTCTGAGGGCAGAGGAGTAGTTTTAATACATCTCCTATGCAATTAGCCTGATTATCTCATCAGGAACATTACTTTAAAGTGTCAGAGTCAACCAGCAAATCAGGTTCTTTTTGCAAACCTCACTCAGGCTGAAAATCCCGCTTGTCAAGGAGTGCAAGTCATGTAAGCCTTCTTACATCGGGGCCATAAATGGTAGCTTCAAGGACTGAAAAGTGACAGCAGTGCATGAGTGCTTTGAAAAACAGCCAAACTGTACCAACATTCTAAAGTTGAAATGTCAAAAACAGGAAGTGAAAAATGAACGAATGACATCCGTGTGTGGACCTTCATCTCTTATATACAGTCTAGGAGTTGGATTGCCAGCATAAATGATTTTAAGGTGTCATACCAGTGCCAACCTTTAAAGCTTTTTGGTGGGAATTCACTAGACCAGTTCTAGATTAAGCACCAGTACTGGACGCAAAAGGAGTATCAGTTCTGACTGCCTGGAGTAGGACTGGAGGTAGTGACTCACAGAGCTACTGAAGAATATCTAAGTCACATAACAGTGGTACAAAATATTGTCCACTGTTAGACACTTCATTCAAACAGGAAGTGAAAGAGCTAGTGAGCAAATCATAAGGAATGTATGACCTGCAGGCCCCTCCCTCAAAAAAAGGGAAAAAAAGAAACTTGTTTCTGTTTTTCATCAGCAGTGTCATCACCTCACAAGAATGCAAACAATAAAATAAAAAGGCTATCATAAACCAATAACAAATCTAATGTTCTCAGACCTTACAGATTCATATTAAAAAGAGATGGCCTATAATTATCTGTCACACGAAAAGGCATGTGACAAGATTTTTTTTTTTAACACAATAAGAAATCCACAGAGTGGGTAGTCTCCAGATAGTTTGTCTTTTCTTTGTAAATAAACGTTTCCGTAGCCCACCCACACAAGTGTAGGAAAAACTAAAACACACACACCGTTCAAACAGCAGTCTCAGAAGAAAAACTCCGGCAGCCAAAGGCAGGGCATACAGTATGTCCCTGGGTCGGGGTACTCCACGCCAGGTGGTGGATGCTCCAGGTCCGCCCAAGAGACATTTTCGGGAAGCCAAAATCTTTCATTCCAAAACCAGGCTGAGATAGAGGAAGTCATCGGGGGAAAGGAAAACACAGCAGATCGCAGCAGCAAATGAGGTAACTGTGGAAAAGAACAACAAAAAAAAACTGTCGGACATCCAGTATTAGCTTGGGTTAGCTAACTAAAAACTTGGCAGTCATTCCTTCCCTCTTCTCCCTGCTGTTGTAGTAGCACAACTCTAAGTCAGCATCACCTCTGGTTATGACTGAACTACACAGACACGTAACAGCGACGACTCTCTGGGGCAACACCCACCAATTATTATTCACGTAAGGCATAAGGACTTCCACATGAAGGGTGGTTCCGTGTTGCTTGCTGTGCCTGTGTAGGGGAAGTCAAAGGCAGCTGACGCTAACTAGCTCAGAGTGGGTAACACCTTCAATTAGCAATTAGCGGTGAACGTCATTTGATTAGCTTATGCTAGGTTAGCAATTAAACCCACCACCTAACTAACTTACTAATTAACGGAGGTGGTAGTGACGTTCCCATATGTTGAAGTCATTGGGTTGGTAAGTTGTAGCAGTTTAAGAGCTTTTTAACTACATTTAATGCTTTAATTTTAAGGAAACAACAGGCACAGACTTATTGTAATGCTGTCTAAATAACTGAATGTAAGCACCAGTCAGATCAGATGGTTAAGGCGGTGATAAAAAGTTAAACGGTTGGAAAATAAAAAATATAACGTCACTAATTAACTATCATAAATTATAATTTGATGAGTTTAATGTTATTCAATTTAATCCAAAACACCTTGTGTGCATCATGAAACGTCCCAGGGCATTTATTTGGGCAGTTTCAATGTAAACTAAATTGAAATTCAGTGATTATCGGGAAATAAAGAATTTATATATGGAATCACTAGTTATTCAGCTATGAAGAAGTGCTGACTTTAAATGTGGCTTCTTAAGGAGAGACAAACTGTTTAAAGTGGTCATGGCCCAATTAAAATAGAACAATATAATGCTAAGTAGCCACCAGGTTATGACTTTGAAAATCTTTCTGAACAACTTAGAAGGAATAACATCCATATTTATATGTTAAGGTCCTTGAAAGTAATGAGCATAAATGCATCTAAAAGCATGGTGGTAGAAATGAACCAGTGGGACGAAGTGTTTCATGTCTTTTTAGTAAAATATTTTAGGATCATCTTAAGTCTCAGGTTGTTTTTTTATAGTTGTGACCATCTTTAGAAAGTAAGCACGTCTCATTCTTAACAGCTCCATGTGACTGCTCCATATGACCAACTTTTTCTGTCAACGTTCAGCTCTATATTTGCAAAAACTGTAAGGGTGTTTTGTGGGTCCTTGATAAACTGGCAGCTTATTGGACTTTTCCAGTCTAAACAACCACTTAGGGGGGGTTTATGGCAGAATACATTCAGCAATATCAAAACATCATTACTGTTGAGTCACTGTTGTACAGCTATTTTATTTTATTTTTTTAAACTATTCGTAGATTGCTTCTTGAAGCCTGTGATCAGTAGTTGAACCAGTTTGACTTGCCTTTACGATATCACTAGCTTTTGTGACTGAAGTGAAGTGCTCGTGCTGGAATGTGGGAACACATGCCAAAAAAAACCCAAAAGTTAAATGGTTGGAATAAAAAAAAAAAAAAAGTATAATGTCACTAACTATCATAAAATCATAACTTGATGAGTTTAATGTTATTCAGTTTAATCCAAAACACCTTGTATGCATCTTGAAATGCCCCAGGGCATTTATTTGGGCAGGTTCAATGTAAACTAAATTGAAATTCAGTGATTATCGGGAAATAAAGAATCCATATATGGAATCATTAGTCATTCTGAATTTAAAAAAAATAAATAAAATAAAATGCTGAATTTTCCCCAATTACACCTCGCCTGAAATAATAACTTGCCTGATAAAAATTTAATTGTAACCGTAGTTACAAGGTGATTCAAAAAATTTACAGTAAATAGCATTAAAGCAAAGTACACTCCCAGCCATTTTGTTAGGCACACCATGTTGGTCCTAAAGTGGACCTCCGTTTGCCTTAATTCTACCTTCAACAAAGTGCTGGAAACATTCCTCAGATATTTTGGGCCATATTGACATGATAGAACTCCAGTTGCTGTGCATCCATAATATGAATATCCTGTTCCATCACATCCCAAAGGTGCTCTGTTGGATTGACTGTGGAGGCCATTTGTGTACAGTGAATTCATCAGTGTCATGTTCAAGAAACTAATTTGAGATCATTTGAAGTTTGTGACATGGTGTGTTATCCTGCTGGAAGCAGCCATCTGACAATGGGTACACAGGTCATAAAGGTATGGAGATGCTCCTCAGCACTACTCAGGTAGGCTGTGGTGTTTAATTGATGCTCAGTGTCACTAAGGTCCCAAACATTGATACTAGGCAGGATACACCCATGTTTGTAGATTGGTTATACCAAATTCTGACCCTGCCATCTAAATGTTGAGGCAGAAATCAAGACTCATCAGATCTGGGCACATTTTTTCAGTCTTCTATTGTCCAATTTTGATGAGCAATTTTTGTGAATGAGTTTCCTGGTCTTAGGAGTGGTCTTCTGCTGCTGTGGCCTATCTGCTACAGGGTTTGATTTATTGTTCATTCAGAGATTCTCTTCTGCTTATCTTGGATTGTATCAAGTGGTGGTTTGATTTACTGTTGCCTTCCTATCAGCTTGAAGCAGTATGCCCATTCACCTATGACCTGATATCAACAAGGCATTTTTGCCCAGAGAACTGCCACTCACTGGATGTTTTCTCTTTTCCAGTCATTCTCTGTAAACTCTAGAGATGTTTGTGCAGGAAAATCCCAGTAGAGCAGCAGTTTCAGCAAGCATGCTGTGTTCAGAGTCACTTAAATCATATTTTTATCCCACTTCCGATGTTCAGTTCGAACTCCAGCAGCATCTTGACCATGTCTACACACCTAAATGTGTTGAGTTGCTGCTGTGTGATTGTTTAATTTTGTGACTATTTGTGTTAACAAGCAGTTGAACAGTTGTATGTAACCAAGTGGCCAGTGAGTGTACATAAAATGTAACAATAAAAACATCTCTAATTGTTATATCGCAAGACTGAACTTGATGTTTGACATGCTGATTGAAGTTGAGACACTGATCAAAGATAATGCCCAGGTTTCTAGCAGATTGCTTTTGGTCAGCTGTTAGTTGCTCAAGATGACACTGTTAGAAATATGATCAGCACCAATGAAAAGGACTTCCAGGCAGTCATGAGATGTCATCCAATCCTTTATGGCAGTAATGTGTAGAATCTAGATTTGTATGTTTTTCAGGACTAAACGAGACTTAAAACTGTTTTCCATCAGCATAACAATGTTAAGACACTTGTGCGAATTATATGGCCAAGGGACAATAAATAAATACTAGACACAAAACGGGTCCGAAGACTGAGCTCTGTGAGACCCCATGTCCCATGAGGGTAGCTGATGAAGTTAAACTGGAAAGTGGCTCTGAGTACTTTGTTCAGTAGGCCAGCCCAGTTTCTAAGTCTGAGGAGAATCCAGTGGTCTGCTTTGTCAGATGCTGCAGTGAGGTTCAGTAAAGCAAGGGTAGTATGGCCAGATCGGAATTTCACATTTTTAGTCATTTTTGAACTAGTTATTCAGCTATGAAGAAGTGCTGACTTTAAATGTAGCTTCTTAAGGAGAGGCAAACTGTTTAAAGTGGTCATGGCCCAATTAAAATTGACCAATACAATGCTAAGTAGCCACCAGGTTATGACTTTGAAAACCTTTCTGCACAACTTAGAGGAAATAACATCCAGATTATGCGCTGTCATATTTGTATGTTAAGGTCCTTTAAAGTAATGAGGGTAAATGCATCTAAAAGCATGGTGGTAGAAATGAACCAGTGGGACGAAGTGTTTCATGTCTTTTTAGTAAAAGTCTCATTCTTCTCACTGTTGTACAGCTATTTTTTTTTCTTTTTTTAACTATTCATAGATTGCTTCTTGAATTCTGTGATCAGTAGTTGAACTAGTTTGGTTTGCCTTTACAGTATCACTAGCTTTTGTAACTGAAGTGAAGTGCTCACACTGGGATGTGGGAACACATGCCAAAAATTAGCCTATAAATCTTAAATTTCACTCTGAGTCAAACAGTGAGTTTTACTACGTCCTTGTTGAAATATCTTCATAACACCCTTCACCCTTTTTTGAACTTCCTACTGCAACCTGCATTTCTCTAAGAGGATTGTTTTGTTTTTTTGCTTTATTTTTTTTTTTACATCTCTCACCATAATTTTAAAGCATATTGAAGTAACACACAGTCCAATAAAAGAAGCAATAGCTAAGTGGTACATAAAAATGATCCCTACAATGGTAACTGTACAACTATACGTTTTAGGGTGGCATGCATATCTAACCACAAGAGTCAATTGATAGATATAAAGTGAAAAACCAATGACCTACAGGACAAAACAAGAGGGGAAGTGGATGCAACACATGCATGAAACACTCTCTCATGCTGGCAGTCCCTATTCAGTTCCATCCTGTAGATTTTTACAGCCGTACCAACCAGCCAGAGAGCAGCTCAACCCCCTGAACAAAACCTCTCTGTGTCAGTATGCAGCTGCAGCTTCCGAGATGCCCTACTCGGATACATGACCCAGTGTAGAGGGGCTGGGGACTTCAGCCACAAAAGGGGGGGGGGTCACATTTTTAAGGACACTCTTCTATCTTGTCTCTGGTGTAGCATTAGTATCATATTTAAGCAAATTTACTATTTGCTTTAACTGGTTAATTTTTTTCCTCTCATGGGTTTTAGTACACAAGTAGCAGGGAGGTCTGGTACAAATTGTCTGTCATCACTGTCCACCCCCCTCAAGCTTGGACTGGTCCATTTCGCATCTGAAAAAAATCTCATAGTTGGAGAAGAGTTCTTCATGTCAGGGACTGCTGTAGCCTCAGCACACTGATTACTGCTGCTCCTGCTAAGGTAATATTTAAGTTTTATTCTTAACCTTTTCATTAGTGAGTTTACTGTGACCTAGTCCTGAAATCCCTACTTCCTCAGCAGCTCTCTGCACCTGTTTCTTCCAGAAGTACTTATGTGTTGTTAGATAAACATGTATTTTTGAGTTTACCTTTTTTTTAAAAAAAAATCTCAAATATCTAGCAATGACAACACCAACAAAAGTCTTAAGCAACACTGTTTTGGGGTCTTTTTAAGCAGCATTTATTTCGTTTAAAGCTTTGTATCTTTTTCTGGGCATATTATATCTTTTTCTTTTGTTTTTTTTAGAGATAAGAAAATGGATGAGAAACAGCTGAGTGATCCCCTGAATAACGTATCTGTGATTAAAGGTAACTATGGACACCATTAATTTAAGTGAATGACTAGGCATTGTTTTTCTCCTCTAATGGCTCCTACCTGACACAGCATATCTCCCTAGCTGACTGTGGAAAGGGGGGAGGACCCTGAGTCACACTCAAAATGAGTGTCTGGACCCATAAGGACAGCTGGTTTGCTTTAGATCTTACAGTGCTGTAGATGGCCTTGTTTTAGAGGCTGATGTCTCTTGTGTCAACAGCTTATTAGAAGATGGAGTCTCTTTGCACAGAGGGCAATGTCAGCTGACTATGTCAGTGTGTTAGCTATGACATTTAGGGTGACTAATAAGAATAGAATGCAGGGAATAACGCAATGATGGTGCAAAGCAGGGAATATGAAAATCAGTGGGAACATTCTTGGCAAAAAAATGGCAGAACATTGGTGAGTGAATCAATTTTGCATGATGAATGAATTTGTAATGCTTCGCTGCACAGTATATAGGGAGCACAAAGCAGACGGTGTCCTCACAACAATACTATCTCAGTAATTCAGAGTGATGAAGATATTTGAGATTCAGTTACATACAGAATATGTTGCAGCTGTAAAATGATCTCCCTTTTATGATCAGCAGTTTTAAAGGGAATACTGTGGAAAACGGTGCTAACCCCCTGATTCAGTTAAAGAATGCTGTCACATTCAATGAGAAGGAAATGGACAGCAGGCAAAGATGGGCCACAGTGGGTCTAGCCTTCAGCACTGGAGCTAAAAAAAGACTTTCTCCTACATTTTTTTTTTTTTTTTAATTTTTCCTGTCATCACTTGAGGCAGTGTGATGCTCAATATTCCCAACTAGTCTGCGAGGTATTTTTACACACGGACTAATTCCATTACTGTGCTGTCAGGTGTTGTTCTGTGACCCTAAGACATTATTGCTACAATAACTAATCTAGCTAAAGATAACATGTTGCACCCTCATTTGAAACACTCTTTATTCCCTATGCTGTCTTTGTGGGGTATTCACACAAAGTGAACACAGACAGCTTACTTATAGGGAGCCCACTCACTGGTACATGTAGGAACACAATCACATACTGGGCAGAGCACTGTCCTCCCATGCTTTGTCTGGCACACAGCGGGGTGGTCATGTGCTTGAGTCAGAGGGTGTCACCAGCTCTGGGTCTTTGTTTAATGCCACTTCATTTTTATGGACATTTATCAAAGCAGTCTACTAACATTATACGACTGTATGGGTATTTGTGCAATTATGTAACTGTATGTGACAGATCTAGACATGGTTTTCAGAATAAGTGCAGGATTTCAGAGCATTTCAGATTCTGATGCATGTCCATTTATGGTGCACATGCTTAACCTGTCCTCTGCCAAATGTTCATTCTGGAATGAGGTCATCTCTTTTCCTAGCTGTGCTAGATTAGGGGCTCAAGATATTCACTAGGCATTTGCAAAGCACAAGTATTTGTGGAGCCTGTTTCCACCTCCAGAAAACACAACAGACCCTTGACAACGCTGGCAAGCCTATTCACTTTGTGCATTGTTTAGTTACTATTAATAAGCAATGTAGAATAGCGATAGACTTGTATGTGGATAGGTTAATGAATAATTTGGAATAAAAAGTTTGATAGATAAAAACACTTGTTACTATTTCTGGATTAGCAATTACTTTATGTAATAGGCCCATTTTGAATATCTTGGGAAATCATCTAGTATGTCAGTCCTGGTTAAATATTTGGGACTGTAGTAGAAGTAAAACAGTAAAACTTCCCATTATTCTTGTCAACTGACAACGTTATTACCTGAATTCTCTTTTCTCACGAGTGTGACTCAATACCTCTGTATGTAGTCTGTCCATGTTGGGATAATGGATCTTCCAACTGGGATTACCTTTTTTTTTCTCTTCATTAGATGACCTGACCAAGGCAAAGATGGGATCCTCTGGTGACTCTGAAAAAATTATTCAGCGCTTGACTGATGAACTTCGAGAGGCCCAGGAGCTAGCTAATATTGAGAAACACAAATGCATGGAGCTACAAGGTGACATGCCACATCTGATGTTAAATAACGCCATATACTCTGTTATAGACACATGTGCACACACCCAACACCAAATAAACGAAGTATAGTTTTTAATTAAACACTGTTTAGGTATCCTGGAAGAAGAGAGAAAGGAGAAGAAAAAACAAGCTGATGACTCTGCAAAACAGATAAAACTTCTTGAAGGTACATCTTTCTGTGGATTAGAAACATGCTGAATAATAATAATAATAATAATAATAATAAAAAAATTCAAACAATGACCCTGGCTTGGACAGGCCAGCTGCGGCAACTCAAGGATGAGATGGGCGTTCTCAGAGAGCAGATGGACATCTCCTCCAGTTCACGCGACGAGCTACAAGATGCACGTGATGAAGTGAAGTCACTGAAACGTGCCCTGGAGGCAGCAGCTGCTGAGCGGGACCGTGACGTTGCTGCTGTCCAGTCTAACCTGGCAACTGTCTCCAACGATCTAGACAAATGGCGTCAGACTTCCAGCAAATATGAACGTGAGATTGACAACCTGCAGCGTGACCTTCAGCAGCAGAGCAAACAGTGGCAGAAAACTGCAGAAATACAAGGTACTACATGGTACACTTGTCAGTCTTGAATGCATGAAAGGAAGCTGTGTATTTTTACAGTATACATAAACACAATTACCATTCCTTCTTTCTTTACATCCTTAAGTGTGTTTCTAACAGAAACTTCTCCTTGTACACTGATGATTCAGAATATAACTAGAAACATTTTTTGTGATCTTTTTAGTTTCATCTGTAGGCAACTCAAATGCATACCATCTGCTCCAAAACAGTATTGTTACATAAGCCTTGTTTTTGTTTACAGCCAGTGAGCTTCAGTCCATGCAGGTGGAGTGCAACAGTCTTCAGAAAGAATGTTCTGTTCTTCGATCTGAGAAGCAGGACATTGTGAATAAGCACCAGAGAGAAAAAAGCAGTCTGCAGAGTGAATGTGCTTCCCTCAGGGCTGAGAAGGAAGAACTCCTCAAGACTCACCAGAAAGAAAAAAGCAACCTGCAGAGTGAATGTGCAGTACTGCGCACTGAGAAAGAGGCAGTGCTGCAGAAACAGCAGCAGCTGGAGAAGGACCTTGCCAGGTCGGTGCACTGATCTACATCACTAGGAGCGCTTTATCCCCACCTTTGTGCTCCTTCTTTCTCATTTGCTTGAATCAGTACCCACATGTTTTGATTTACATGATATCGTGCATTTTTTTTTCTTATCTTTTACCTTTTGAACTCAGTGTTGTTTTGCTTTTGGTAGTTTGCGTGCCCAGAATACTGAGTTGAAAAACAGTCTTGGAGCTCTTGAGCACTCCCAGCAGGAGATGGAGAAGAAGCTGGTAGCCCTGCAGCTCCAGCACCAGCAGGATAGCACCACACTGCAAACTCAACTGGATGAGGCAGACAACCGCAGCAAGGCTCTGCAGAAAGAGGTATACTCCTTAAAACTGGAGACATCAACCTTAGGGGTCCAGCATCTCAGGAGTCATGATGATGAATACTTTTACCTCAAATGTAATAGGTGGACCCTCTCTGAACTGGATGGCTTTTGCATATTTTTCAGCCCCACAAATGACAGGCCTTATAACCACTCACTTGTTTTTTCTTTTCATGCTGCACAAAGTTGATTTGGACTTCAGGCCTGTTTAGTCTTCACTTACACTTTTTTGCATTTAAAATTTTCTAGCTAAATGGTAATGGTTCTGAGTGCATATCTGTGGCAGAACTGATCCAGTTTAGAGGGTTTTGGAAGACTGCAGCTACTACTACTGGTGTACTGCTGACCATGCTGCTTTAGAGGGCCAATGTTGACAAGGTGTTGCAGTATTTATGAAATTACTCTGGGACAATCTGGGAAAGTTCTAGTTTGAAAGGAAGTAAAATTTGAATATGATTACATTCAGGACCATAGATTGGCATTGCAGAAAATGCCACCACTTGAATGGCAAGTCACCCCCAAGCCAAAGAGCATTAGAAATAAAAGTAGAAATTAGTATGCAGCTGCAGTAAAATGACATTGAAAATATCCTGGATCTTTTGCTCTTCTGCTTTTTCATTTTATGTTTTAAGGAGAATTTAAATGTGAAAATATCATGGCTATGTTAACAATTTAGCCAAAACTTTCCTGTTGGTGCTCTGCTTTCACGGTCAAATTGCCACTGCATATGTGGACCATTTGCTCAAAATCAAGAATCGAGTATGTGTAATCAGTGTTCTCCAATTTGGAGTCCATGTGATTTCATATGGACAAGTTTATTTTTTTTGTGTGTATTTATTTATTTATTTTTTTAACCATGATTAGCAGTAGTAACATTGTTAAGTGGTAATAAATTTTGCCCATAAATAGAGTAAAAACCAATGACTTTCAATTACTAATGCAGGATGCATCTGTCCAGCACAAATAATTTTGAGTAAATTGAGACTGAAGTGTCTGAAACTTTTATTATCTGTTCTGCTGGACCACTGGCTGCTTTTCCACTGGGCATACGGTGGTTTTTTTATGCATTCATTATTTTTGTTTTTTTAATTTCCTGTAATATGATTTCATGGAATTTGTTGCCAGTTAACAACCCAGTAAAGTACTGTGGGCATTCAGGACATTGGTAGACATTTACAACAGTATGGGACAGGTAGTATCTTTCTGTAGTCATCCACACGAGACATTTTTATTGTATTTCTTCTTGCCATCAAAGACTGTGCACCGGAAGATGGGATGATGAGGGTAATTGCACTAGTTTAGAAAACAGATATTCTCTATGCCTAAAAGTGGCTCCAAGTGACCATCACTGAGAATTTAGAACAGATTTTCTATTTTGAGCACCCTTAATGATTTCCTTTAAAGGCTGTTAGACACTCGCATCATAAAATCTATGGCTATTACTGAAATTGCAAGGAAAATCAAAGCAGCTTCCCAAAAATGCAATCTAATTTTAAGAGAAGAAAAAGCAGTTCCTGTCCACACATCCCACAGGCTGCTGTGGCACCACATGCTCTTAGTTTGGATGGGGATCAGTGAATGCTTTAACACTTAATGAGGAGTGGCAGTGCTAAGTCACAGGAATCATAACTCAAGTCATCCTTGACCCAACTTTTTTGTGGTGCTGCTTTTCAGTTGATGTATGACTGGAGGGGAAAGGAGTGTCTAACAGTGTCCTTTATCTGCGTTAGGTTGAGCCCCGCCCTGATTAGCTAATGTATAGAAAATTCAGACGTTAAGCTCTGCAGGAAAGACTGGTTAAGCTTGTAAACAGTAAGAAACAGAAACTGTTTCTCAAAAGTACTCAACAATACCCAGATCTACAAAATTTACATTGACACTGAAGTGATAAGAGTGTGTATTTGTGTTGTCTGTTGAATTAAATGTTTAATTTGCTTCATGCAGTACGAGGAAGCTAGGACGGAGCTGTCAGACCTCAAGGAAAAATATGAGAAGGTTGAGAAGGAAAAACAGCTGGCTGAAGATGAACTCGATGCGTGCAAAGCCAACATGAAGGAATTACAAGAGAAAGGGTCAAAGGTGAGCACTGATCTATCAAACGCCCAACCAAAACAGGAAGGCATTTTACCCTAATGTATAAACTGCAGCATGTATAATTACTTGTAAACCAGTTGCATGTTATCTATTAATAAGTGTAGAAATGATCATCTACAAATATGTTACTGCACTTTTATTTTTCAGAGACAAACATTATTCAGCAATTTTATTTTTGGGAGCATGGGCTTTCCAATTTCCTTTATCCCCCCACCCCTTTTGTTCAACATGTGTTTGCGCAACATCTCCAGATATAAAAGATGAATCTTTTGTAAGCTTGACATTTTTATTTTAGCATATATGCTCCCCTCTAGTCATCCAGTGTCTTTTTACTGTTGCTTTTATGGGCCATTCACACATATGGATTTGAAAAAGCTGTGCCAAACAGCTGCTATTTGGTGACTAACCTGAAGCGAGAGCACCATACTACTGTCTCACTTCAATCTCAGGTAATGGACTTAATGCCAGGCATACTTGACAGCTTAAAACATCTTCAAGTACTGTAAGGTTTAAAAAAAACCCCGACAAACTATGCTTTACAACAGGAAATAAACACAGCTGTTTATTGTAGGGTTGATATTTAGGATGTCTGTACTAAATGCAACATATCCCCACAACTACATATTTGAGGCCACAAAGTGCCAGCTTCTTTGTATCTGTATATGTGAACTAACCATGAGACACTGACAGCTGTGTGTGACTGAGATTTGTGTAAATACCAGTTACAGACGTAGATAACTGACTGAAGGAACTATTAATAAAGCTGCACCCGACCAAAGTATGTCCCATTGCAGCTGATTACTATAATATCCCTTCCCTTCTGTAGACATCCCTATTGCTGCCTGTTCAAGCCATAGTCATCGGCCTTATCCTGGCTTTGCTGTATTGGTGCTTCGGCGCATTGTGGTAGCAAGGTACACATTACTCCTGTCAAGTCGGCCTACATCTTTTCATCCTCATCGGTGTCTCTTAGACCATTGCATGATTTAATCAGGTTTTCTTTATTCCTGAGAATGCCCTGCTCAGGGGAATCCCCCCCCCCCAAAAAAAATCTTCAGAAATCTAACTTCTAATCATACAGCTCCAACATCTGACATCTGTTTGTCCTGTCTGGATGGCTAATGCTTAACTGTTTCTCACAGTTGATTTGGATGATGCTTATCTTTATCTGCGAGAGTTGTGTGTAATTGTGCACTGCCTTGATTTCGATGGCAACCTCCCTCTGTCAAAGCTTTGGTGAGCCATAGATGGGTGGTGGTTTATGTGCCGTTCCTCAACTTTCTATTTCTGTGTTGCCACTTATTCCAGAAACCGTGGATGATCTGGGGGCCTGTGGTTGCTGTGGCTCTAACAGCTGTGACTGCTGCCGTGCTCTTCAGGACCTGAGGGCGACTCATTCAAGCGCACACATGCACGCACACACAAGGGAATCCATATTTGTCTTCAGGTGTCAGTACTTGCCCCCCTTATCATATCTGCACTATTAACTAGGAGGGCTCATATTTAACTGTTTAATTTTTAAGAAGCTCTATTTTAAATGGGAGAGAGATTAAAAGCGTCAGTTTTGTGTGCAAATCAGTAAGTTTGTACGTCCGTTATTTAAAGGAAGTCTAGTTGAGTTTACGATTTCGACTGGGATTATGGATGAATGTAAAAAAAATGTGCCACACACTAAACTAATTCTTAGTATTTATGATGATGTTTTAGGTGGATCACTTGGAGCTCTAAATGTAGCACTTCTATGTAACTGTCATAATAATGGAGATTATCACAATAACACGCCCTAATGGAGTGTGTAATGAAAGCCATAGATGGGTAACTGCATTAGTGATGGGAATTGCTAAGAGATCTGTTGGCATAACTGTTATGTTCAGATAGTATTGAGCTGAGTAGGCATTTATCTTGTTTTTGTTTTTCTCAACAGAGAATAATTAAAGAAAATTGCAGAAACCTTTAGATCTGTTTTCTTTATTGATATGGCCAATGTCTAGACTGCAATTATTGTGTCCGTATTTGATTTTTACTTTACTTTTTTTGCTTTTTGTGTAAGTTGCATGTAGCCTGGCAATTGCAGAACTACATTCTTAAAGTTGGATTTTGTTGTTGTTGTGGCATTAAAAAACTGACAAGGTTAATTTTTGTTGGTCTAACAGATATTTGAATAACCCTAAACTGTTAATCTCTCCTATACAAAAAAGGAAGTTGCTATTACCACAGTGCAATAGTGTAAGGGCATTATTCTTAAGTATACTGTACTACATGTTGCCAGTAGCTGGATGTCTCTGAAACTAATATTTTTGCTAATCTGAACGTTGAAGTAACCCCATAGCCAAGGTGGTTATTCACTCAGCGTTCCTTGGCTAAAATGACTGCATGCATGCAAAACCTTAAAAATATCTATATAATGTGCACTTATGTCATTAGGTATACCTGTTCAACTGTTCAGTAACACAAATATATTATCAGCCAATCACACGGCAGCAACTCAATACATTGACATTAAGTGACAGGTCTCTGGGTAATAATGCCAGAGGTAAGAGGAGAATGGTCAGACTGCTTCAGGCTGAGGCAAGGCAATAATAATCACTTGTTACAACCAAGGTATGCAGAAGAGCATCTCCGAATGCACAATATATCACACCTTGAAGCAGATGAACTAGAGTAGGAAACTGAGGGTACAATTCACATGGGCTCTCCAAAATTGGATAACAAAAGATTGGAAAAATATCTGGTCAGATCCATTTGATATAATCAACATGAATGGATGGATGCAGATGAAAGTATGGATCCATCCTGTATCAGTGGTTCAGGCTGGTTGTGGTGGTGTAATGGTGTGGTACATTTTGGGGCCCTTAGTACCTACTGAGAATCATTTGAGCCCACAGCCTACCTCAGTATTATTTTTCACCATGTCCATCCCTTGGTGACCACGGCATACCCATATTCAGGTGGTTACTTCCACCAGGATAATATCTCATGTCACAAAGCTCAAATCCTCTCAAACTGGTTTCTTGAACATGACATTGAGTTCACTATACTCAAATTGCCTCCACAATCACCAAATCCAATAGGGCACCTTTGGGATGTGTTGGAAATCTGCAGCAGCTGTGTGATGCTCTCATGTCAATATGGGCCAGAATCTCTGAGGAATCAGCACCATACTGAATCTATGCTGCAAGGAATTAGTTTTGAAGGCAGTGGGGGTGGGTTTTAATTCTCCTGAATCACCACAATCTTCATCCAGCTGAGCCGACTCCATTCCTACATCAGAAGACCATACAGGTAGTATGTGAGGTAATTTCCTTGTCTCTGTACAGTGTTTAAATATTGATGGAAGGAAAATGTTTTTCTAAAAATGTCACTCCTGTCATCCAGAAATGGTAACGTTGGGTCTCTTATTTGCTGTATTGCACTCCCTTTCCTATCCATCTCTTGCATTGCAGGTGACTTTTGCTGAGAGTCCTGTTTTTCTCTATGTTTAATGGGTAAAAGGTGTGTATCACGTGAGAAGTATGTGCAGTTCTAAAGTCAACACGCAGACAGGTATCAACCTGCATTTCAGTTTCCATTTGTATGCAGTTAAAGTGGCAGACAAGACTGACATGGACATGATACTAGAGTTTTTGAACAAGCAAAACTAAAGCTGGTATCTGTGTGAAGGGGGGGGGCTTGTACATACAGTCATCGCTGTATTGATCATAGGATTAAATGGGTTGAGACAATCTTGGAGACAACAAATTATATCTGATTCTCCCAGAGCTTTTGAAGGTCAATTTTTGTATTTTTAATTAATTTACGTTTTTACTTCTTGCTTAAAATGTTAAACAGGCATTTTTTAAGCATTTTTACACAAGATCGTCCACTTACTCGTCACAGTTTGCCAAAATAACCCTGGTGATATTAAAAGGATTATCTCTGCTAGAACTGAGCACTGCAAATGTACAGCACACCCTGTGTTGCCAACTGTAGTTAAGGTGTTAAAAGTAGTGGGTATTTAGGGGGCTTATAGAGTTCAATTAATTAAAGACTTTTTAAAGGATGCTTTGATTCTGGACCTTAATCCTTAAGAACAAAGGCTGTTTCCAAACCTAGTTAGAAGTTAGTTTGCTCTGATACAAGTCAGTTGCTGAGAGGGAGAACTTGCTGCATTTCCCATCTGTTTGAGCCCCTTTGAAAGAAGGGAGGAAATTCTAAGCCAAAATGCATCTATAAAAAAACCACAGGAAAACCTTCACTCTACTCTTTGGTTAGACATGTCTGTGGTGGAAAGGATAAACACAGAAACTTCAAATGAAGGTCATGTCTGTCTGATGCTAGTCCAGATGAGACCTCGATTTTCTTGATTTTAGTTTCTTCATATCACAGAATGCTAAATTGAATCACTTATCCAGGCTGTTATAGGGCAAGAGGCTGGGTACACTGTGGACAGTTCACCAGCCTGTCACAGGGCTAACACAGAGAGACAGACAACCATTTACACTCACACCTATAGAATCACCAATTCACCTAACCCCAGTAACTGCATGTCTTTGGACTGTGGGAGGAAATCGGAGTACCCAAAGAAAACCCACACAGACATGGGGAGTACATGGAAACTCCACACAGAAAGGCCCCAGACAAACCCAGGACCTTCTTGCTGTGAGGCAACAGTGCTAACCACAAGCAGCATCTTGTTGTTTTTTTTTTTTTGTTTTTCTGTGAGTAATTCTACTACTTAATATTCACTTAGTTAATGATCACTTCCAACTGAGGCTCTGATGAAGGGGCCCATGGTCTCTTAAGCCCCTTCACTAATTGACGCATACCTGTGGTGGCCTTTCTGCTGGAGGACTAACACTCAGTGCCTGAACACTCAAAGTTACTCTGTAAAGGAGGAGGCTGCATGTTTCTCAACAGGACTCTATTGCCAAATGTCAAATTTCACAATCTTCGTAAGGTCATTGCTCCCAGCAAAATAGCTGACCCTGTGAGAAATATGTCACCACCATGACACAACTGAGCCACAGTTTTGCATTGCTACATTAGCTCTCTTGTTTCTGTTCTGCCAGCTTTGCACCAAATATCCTCAGGATACAATGTGACAGCCAACATGATGTAGCCAATCTAACATGTGAGCTGACTGAAAGCAGCCATTCCGTCCTATATACACCCAAATATGAGAATCATTCCCATGCAAGGCGAGCCCCTCTGCGCGGTTATCGTGTCCATTTTGTTCTGCTCTAGTTTGTATGTAGGTCATCTGTAGTGGACCAGAGATGCAGCAGAGTGGCAGTTGTGAACTGCAGTGTTTTTACTCTATAATCCTTGGTTTTATACTGGGTTCAGTTTACATTTCATCATAGTTTGAGTAACCATAGCAATTACACCAGTTTCCAAAATCACAGCATAATGAGTAGCTCAGACCTTTATAGCAGACCTCATAAGTTTAATGCCAGTGTCCCAACAGCAGGTTTCAACTGTTTATTTAGCTGTCAGTGCTGTGTATTTTATCAACCTTTAGACTCTGATTGAATTGGTGTGCACAAGGTCATAAATAAAAAAAAATAAAATAAAACTTCTAATCACTTCTAAATCAGAATCGCCCCTGGAATGATCCTAGTGCTACTTTGCCGAGTTATTGTTATTAGTGAAGCAGATTAAATCTAGCTGAAAATATTTTTGAAAATTTAGTTATAGAGGACAAATTAGCCTTAATAGGATTTGACACAATGCAAATTTTTAAGGGTTATAACTTACTATTCATATTCATATTTTTACTCATATTTTTGACATATCCATATGAATTAGATAAATGCACCAGCATCTACAAAAATACTGATCTAGACCCCTGTAAAAAGCAACAATCATTTCAGTTTACACAGCACTGGGAGACATCCAGTGAGTCAGCGTCACCGTAAGCAGGCAGTATGTACAAAAAAAATAAAGTGTCTGTGAAGCTGGTGGAAAGAAGTCTGTATCCAAATCACTAAAAGCTTCTCTACCCACCAGTGATAACACCTTGTAGTTAAGTCCTTAGGATTCACAGTGTTCTTGTGCAAAACCGCCTTGAATCTTCACCACTCACTGCAGGAAACAATCTGCCTCTATAATGACACCCAGTGGTAAGTTTTGGCCTTAAGCTTGAGCTTGTAAATTGATGTGGATGTGTGTGAAAGCTGTTTGGCTTGACTTTACTGAGCATTTACCCTCAGACTGTGTCAGTAGAAAACACATCCATTCCGGTGACTGCCGCTGAGGGTTCTCAAAGTTATTCGGTGGGCTTTCTCACCGCCACATTTTAAAAAGTCTGACCAAATTAGGCACCTTTTAAGGAAGTGCATTTTTATTTCTGGGATTCTTCTGGGATTCCCAGAAGGATGTGCTACTGGTCTGTCAAACTCACAAAATTTTTCCCTTTTTTTAATGTTTACAGTCTAATTCAGAACCTCAATTTGTCTTAGAATTGGCAGTAAAAAAAGCCATAATTTGCCACATTTGTGCTGGTAGCCATCCAACGTGAAGCACCTTTAATATGTGAACAATTAAGGATAAAAACAGAGCACTCTGTAAGATTGTGTTCTATGAAATAATCATTTTCATTTTTGTCATTTGTTGGCTCTAAAAAAAACAAAAACAAATCTGAATTCTGTGAAAAATCACACTATTTTAAAAATCAGCTTCTCCTCATCATAACTTATTTTGTCCAACAAAGGACCAAAATTAATTTTACAGCAATGTAAAACCAAAATGCATTGCAAAAATTTTTTTTCATACAATTTTAAACCTGCATTCATCAAAGATTTGGCATTTCTGCTTGGAAAATGACCCCAAAGACTAATCTGTCAGAGGAGTTACATCTGTACATATGTGGTTTTTGATGTATTTAACATTTTGAATCTTGACTGGTCATGTAATTACTCTCAAGGAAAGAAAATAAATCACTTTACTTCTGTAACCTGATTGTCTTCCTTTTTATGAGCCTTTACATGTATAATCATGTCTCTGTAGGTGGCTATGTCTCCCCAAGTCATTGTTCCTGCAACTCTGATCCTAAACACATCTGCAAGAATAACCTGTTAAATCTGTAGCAAAGCAAAGCTCGGCCTGTGTGTTCACTTTAAATGATTGACTCAATGGTGGGGTGGCCCATTTTACCCCAATGATGTGAAACAATCAATGAGTTTATCCAGAGCAGACATAATCTGAAACAAATAACTGACTCCACAACAGGCGCTTTTCATTTCAGAAATATTAGTTGACCATTTATACTTTCTGCACATAAAAGTAGCTGGGAATATATGTTGTAAATCCTACATGCTGTAAAACCATTTAAGAAAATCACAGCTGAACTTGCAGTCACATGTTCTCTCTAGAGACAGAAGAAACAAGGAGGGGAGAATCATCTCAAAAGTAAGTTGTTTTTTGTTTTTGTTTTTTAAATGCATGCTACACATGCTTTTATTTTAATCTTAATTAACAAAATTTTATTTTATTTTTAATTAAGAAGGAAAATTTTATTTTCCTTCTTAATTAAATACTGAATTTATGTGGATTAAAACAGTTCCTCTGCCCAGAAGAGCAATGTGTGAGTTTGTGTTCATGTATTTGTAGTTGAGCCATGGCAGCTGATCTGGATGTGGTTAACCTGTTTATTATTGCTGGAGGAACACTGGCTATTCCCATCCTGGCCTTTCTGGCTTCCTTCCTTCTCTGGCCCTCTGCACTCATTAAAGTGTATTACTGGTAATGTAGATAGCTTTCTTGTGCTGTCCTTCAATTTATATATTATACTTTTACATATTTTAATATGTTTTTGTTTAATTTACTAAGTAACTTAAAGCTTTGACAAATCATCTTGTTCTGTCTTACTTTACTGTATGCTACAGTTAGCATTTACATTTTACCAGAAACCCAATACTCCTTAATTTTAAAATTTTAAGTTTGTTTATACCCAAAGTTCAAACTGATATATTTGGTGTCCTGTAGAATTTCAGGTAAAGCTGCATGGCTTTAAGAGAACTTTTGAAGGCTGCAAGACTGCTTAAAGGTTCTCATTTTTTGAATCTGTCCTGAACAGTTTGGTCACAGTAATTTTTTTCTCCCATCTTTACCGACTGCAGAGAGCTCCTTTTCAGTGTAACAAAGAAAAACTTTGAACAGTCTTTTTTTGGATTCCCAGTCCCTCTAAAATGACACCCACAAACGCATGCTTTCTAATTTGAACAGTGCTGAGCAGGACATTCTGTATAGCCTGTTAAAATGTTAACAAATCCCAGTCTGTTAAATAGTAACAGAGGGGGGGGGTCTTAAGAAAAACATTGTGGTTTGTGTATGAATGACTTTCTAAACCAGGTTAAAGTTTCTCATCATTTTCTCGTCATAGTCACATTAATAGTGCTTCTATCTGATTGAATCTAATATTCATTCACTGGCCACTTTATTAGGTACACCTTGCCAGTACTAGGTACCCCTTTTGCTTTCAGACCTGCTTGAGTTCTTCATAGTATAGATTCACCAAGGTGCTGGAAACATTCCTCAGAGCTTTTGGGCGTTATCCTGCTGGAAGCAGCCATCAGAAGAGAGGTACACTGTGGTTATTAGAAGATGGACATGGTCAGCAACAATACTCAGATAGGCTGTGGCATTTAAGCAGAAATTGAGACTCATCAGATTAGGCAACATTTTTTTTATTGTCCAAGTTTGGTGAGCTTGAGTGAATTGAAGCCTCAGTTTACTGTTCATAGCTGACAGGACCTGGTGTGGTCTTATGTTGATGTAGCCACTCTGCCTCAAGGTTCGACAAGTCGTGTGCTCAGAGATGCTCTTCTGCACACGTCAGTATTGTCACGAATGGTTAGAGTTACTGTTGCCTTCCTATCAGTTCAAAGCAATCTGGCCATTCTTCTCTGACCTCTGACATCAACAAGGCATTTTCACTCGGAGATCTGCCCTCACTGGATATTTTCTGTTTTTTGGGCCATTCCCTGAAAACCCTAGAGATGGTTGTGTAGGAAAATCCAGATAGGCCAGTAGTTTCTGAAATATTCAGACCAGCCAGTCTGACACCAGCAAGCATCCTGCGCTCAGAGTCACCAAAATCTCTGATAAATCATCTTTTTATCTCCATTCTGATGCTTGGTTTGAACTTCAGCTGGTTGCCATGTGATTAGCTGATTAGATATTTGTGTTAATGAGCAGTTATACAGATGTACCTAACAAAGTGGAGTATATGTATATCATGTACTGTGCCTGTTTTTGCTTTGTCACGCACTTTGTGGCATCTAATTCAGAAACATGCTCTAAGGATTAGCGTCATTTACTAAAGACATTTCTCCCCATCATACTTGATTTAATTGTATTTATTATGTCTTAGTTACAGTGACTAATAACTATACATAGGGAGCTGTAAATGTTTAAAAATAAATTAATGTTTTCATGGTCATATAATGTAAGAAAAAACAAGTCACTTTTACTTATAAAGCTCAAGAAGCAGAATCTGCGTCAATATGAATCCTTTCAACACATTTCAATAACCTGAAGAAAGCCCAAATTTGAATTTCAGTGTTTCAGTAGTTCAGATATTGTACCATGCTTGTCTTCAGGTACTGGAGGAGGACTTTGGGCCTGCAGGTGCGCTTTGCAGACTGTGGTGGTTATCGCTTCTGTTACTCCTACAGAGGAAAGCCTGGGATGAGACCTTCCATCTTAATGCTGCATGGCTTCTCCACTCACAGAAGATACATGGCTCACTGTTGTCAAGGTTTGGGTAATACTAAACATTACACTTTTATTTCCTGTGAGCTCATGGGGCTAATACTCAAGCTTATTAAATGTAACTAATAAATTTTTTTCAAAGAAATTCTAAATATGAGCTTTTAGTCAGACATCGATCCAATCAGGTTATGGTCTATCAGTCACATGATCCAAGAGAAAGGGTTCTCCCATTTACATTTGGAATTTATTTCAACTGAAATTTTAATTGGAGATGATCTCAGAAATACTTGTTGCTTCTTATATTATATTCTTCTTGTAAGAGCCTTTTTTGGATTCCATGTATTTAACATATTAATTAAATTAAGCGCTCCTTTTTGTCTTCTGCTGCTCCAGTATCTGCCAAAACATCTGCACATTGTGTGTGTGGACATGCCTGGCCATGAGGGACAACACGAACTAACACAGATGATTATTCCATTCAGGGGCAGGTCAGAAGGATTCATCAGGTGCACAGAAGAGAGAGCTTTTAAATCTGTTGGTCCATTTGTCAGGTACCTAAATCATTCAACTGAAAATCTGTTTTTGTCTTTCATTCTTCTCAGTTTGTGGAAACCATCCACTTAAACAGGAAACAGTTCCATCTGGTTGGGACCGGCATGGGGGGAAATGTAGCCGGGGTTTACGCAGCCTGCTATCCCTCAGAAATCTGCAGCATGACCCTCATTTGTCCAGACGGTCAGTCTGTACGTGTGTGTGTGGGTGTGTCCCCACTTGTCTAATGTGATGGCATCAGTCTGTTGACAAGGTCACATTGTGGGGACTCAGTTCTAATATGGTGACAAAAACTGAGTACATTTTAGAATGAAGACTTGTTTAGGCAATGAGTGCTTAGGTTTGGGGTAATTCTTTAGGAAATTAAAATCAATTCCCTGTCCTCTGAAGTCATGGAAACACATCTGTGTGTGTTCCTCTGTGTAAACCACCATCAATGAGCTTTTTGTGCTTTGTCCAAAGAGAGGCTGGATGCAGAAAAGAGTGAATATTTTTAACTTGAAACAGGCACTCACATGTCTTCCTCGGCTTTTGAGGTAGCTCTTCAAAGTTTCAGGGAAATGATGACGTTGCAATGCGTTAGCAAATCTGTGCTTTATATTTAGATCCATCAGAAGAGCAGTGCCCTGAGAATCCAAACATTTTACATGCAGTGGGTTACTGTTTACCTCATTTAGTTCAGAATAGGGGTAACATAATCACATACTATGCTTTAAAAGGTCTATACTCACTTCATTAACAAACAAAATCCTCATCTAAAATCTATAATTTTCACACTTTAATACTGTTAAATGATTAGACACAAACATGCTTATAAAAGACTGAAATGAGCTAAATCAAGAACTGTTACTTGTTTACCTTGAGCAATTAAATCTGTTAAATTAATCTTTAAAAAGTAGCCTGCTAATTTATTTAGCGCAGTGGTACCCTGGTCCTTTAACAAGGGATGAAAGGTAGATCAGTACTACATAACTTTACATTCTATGTTATGTAAAGTTTCATATTGTTTTACATGGATTTCATGTTTTACTAAATAATGTCAGCCTTGATAAATTTACACTTGGTGATTTTAGATTTTCAATTGTTTCAATTTAATGTTAAATGTTATACACATCAGAATGTAAAAGGCTGACCAAATCCTTCAGCTTAAATCAATATGAATCTCCTGAGACCTGAGCTTGTTTTGGATAGATTTTTAATTTCTCCTAACTATTTTGGGTCAGTCATGTCCTCATGTGTGGACAATGAGTTCATTTTATGGCATAACACAGTCATATGTTATTGAGCAGGAGCAGCATGTTAATGAAGTTTAAAGGTGTACAAAAGTCAAAATGTATGAGGACTAAGGGTCTCTGGAGATTTAATAGTACCTCTTTAACAGCAAACAGATTTATACAGAGTATAAATTAATTTCATGTCCAAAATCACTCACTGTTTCTGACATTTCACCTTTTTTTAAAAAAAATAAAAAAGCACTGGTTTTATTTTGCAGGAATACGGCATCCATGTGAGACCAAATTTGACAATCATCTGCAGGACCTGGAGCACAGCAATTACACCCTGAACATCCCGCTGATCCCCACTACACCTGAGGAGATGGAGGACATGTTCAAACTGTGTTCCCATGTTCGCTTTAAAATTCCTCAGCAGGCCAGGCCCTCACTTGAAATATATTTTAATGCACTTTTATATAACAATTTTCAATCGTCATGCAGACTATAAAAATGACGAATACAAAATAGCATTCATCTTACTGTATTACTTTCCTATTCAAAGTTTGGATGTTTTTAAAGCTGCTTTTTCTCTGGTTAGATTCTTCAAGGCCTGGTAGATGTCCGAGAGCCTCACAACACATTTTACCAAGAAGGTTTGTTGTGAAATATCTTAGTATTTTTTCCATACAGCAGCAGTGTATGGGGGGGACACCACTAAATTCTCTTTTTCTTTAGTTTTTATGGAGCTTGTAGGTGAGAAATCAAGATACGCCTTACAGGAGCACTTGCATTTGATAACCGTGCCTTTGCAAGTAATATGGGGGAAACAAGACCAGGTAAATATGGTTGATATTACACAAATACAGCGAGTCAGCAAATCCTCTATAAGTACACAAACAATTACACAGCAGTTTTTGCTTCTAAACTAATCTGAAGATACATATTCCTGTAGGCTACGAATACACTGCAAATTGAAGGTGGTGGCTCAGGTTTTTCTAGTGCAGAGAGACCTCATAGACATAATAACAATGTTTCTGTATTTGTCCAGGTGGTGGATGTCTCTGGAGCGACTGTGATTGCAGAGATGTTGCCCGGAAGCAGAGTGGACCTGCTGGAGAACTGTGGCCACTCTGTGGTGATGGAGAGGCCTTCTCTGACAGCCAGACTCATTCTGGAGTTCATTATCTTGCAGCAAAATGCCGGGAGCGGCACAAAGAAAGCCTCCTGAGCTAAAAACTTTTCATCATTTCTTTTTCTTCTAATGCTCCAAGTGTACCTCATTGCCATGCTTATGTAGAAAAGATGCAGACACTTCAAAAATGTATATTAAGACTGTAGGCAATTACTGAAGGCTTCCTGCATTTCTTCAATACAAATGAATCACATTTCTGTTGTAACACAAGCTGTATGACGATAATAAAACGCCCATGCGTTTATCTGGGAGTGTGATTCACTGAGAGGTGCCTGCAGTTGCAGCAGGACCTCCCTCCTCCTTGATCCTCCTTGTGTGCGCAGTTTTGCTGCAGCCCGGAGTCGAGCACAGCTGCCCGGTGCGACCAGCGGCAAACATCAATGACTATCAGGCTGCACCGTTAAACACCAACCGCAGACTACTGCTGCTGGACAAAAGAAAAAACCAAACCAAACTAAAAAAACAAACAAAAAAACCCCCACAAGTACACACGAAAGAGAACTGGTAAGACTTTAGCTCCTATTTCACTCACTGTTCAGTTAAAACCCCGGTGTTAACCTTAGTAGTAAGAGCAGCTAATGGGATGCTAGCTGCGTTAGCTTGCTAGCTAGAAATTAGCAATTAGCTAGATTAGCAGGCTATATGTTAAACATTTCCCATGCGGTGCGTGCATTTTGTTTCACGCTACACAGCTCAGTGCATCCAAACTGGATTTACAGCTTAGTTACGCCACTGAACTTTAAAATGCACTTCGGTGCGTGTTGTAGCAGCTCGTTAGCCAGCTGGCAGCGAATGCAGCAAAAGCACCGTCGACTTTGAATACTGGCTGTAAATGAAACACTGGTTAGCTGTCTTGGCTAGCATCCAGTAGAAACTGTAACTCAGTGTGAAATGCTGCTAAACGGCTCAGTGAAATAATGTAAATAAAACAGGTTTGTGTTGGAAGGTTTACATACGGTGTTTATCGGCGCCAGGATTCAGTTTCAAGTTGAGTGCAATTGTGATTTCTGCTCTTTAGTCCCGACTTTTACACGAGATAACAAGTTTGTATCTAAACTGGGAAGCGGTTGCTCTGCAACTTGCCACATTACAGTACCATACAAAATGAGGTGGGACCTCATACGTGAATACTGATTATTCTCAACAGTACATGAAAATGATGGTAAGACTGTGCCACTCATTTGCCTGTAGATGGGCTATGAGATCACAAAACCAAATTCTAGCAATGTAATTTACATCCTTTTACTCTCTTAATTATGTCCGTGACCAAATATTGGATGTAGCAGTATACTGTATTGCCTTCTTTTGATGATGGTTTTTTTTTCTCTCCAATGTACAAAAATATACAGATGATCTAAACTTTGACTCCCTGTGGCACAGAGGTGGATAATAGACTAATCATTTAATTGGGCAGTTTATTAAAATTAACCATATGTCTGTATATATAAGCATAGATACATGCTATTAAACCGCCATGCAGTGAATGCAAATCTTTTGGCTGCTCCCTTTAAGGGTCACCACAGGAGATCATCATCCTCCATTTCACCCTGTTCCTGCTATCACACCAGTGCAAATGTACTGGTTCTTGTGTAAGCAAATATGATATATTGTAAATGACTGTCTTCCAGTGTTGGGGTGGCTGTAGCTCAGGAGGTAGAGCAGGTCATCTACTAATTGGAAGGTTGGTGTTTCGATCCCTGGCTGTTTCAGTCCTTGGTCAAGATACTTGAACCCCAAGTTGATCTCCGATGTATTCATTGGAGTGTGAATGTGTGTGAATGTTAGATAGAAAGCACTTAGAAAAAAGTGCTTATATGAAATGGGGGGTAAATGAGGCATGTTGTATAAAGAGCTTTAAGTGCTTAAGTAGAGCAGAAAAGCGCTACATAAGAACCCATCCATTTACCTTTTACAAGTGTGTTGAAGATCACCGAATCGCTGTATTATGACAGCATTATTGCCATGGGTTGATATATATGATCGGACTACTTTCACGATGGTCGGAGGACATTGCAGTTTTGAGAAAGTCTTCATATGTTCCCTTTTCTGTTATGATTGACCCTGATTGTTTACACCTGGATTACTGTGTTATTTTGCAAAATGCTGTTGAGAAATATCCAAAAAGGAATAACTTCAGAATTCCCAAAACAGAGTGACCAGATTAGTGAGGGTACATAAAAGGGATCATGGGTAACTGTGGAGGCTAAAATGAAAGTCTGTCAGCTGGTGTTTATGCAGACTCTCGAAATTATTTTCTTTAAACTAAAGAAAATCCAGACAGAAAAAAGTTCTTCATCTGCAGATGGAGTTTAGCAGTTTTTTGTTTGTTTTTCTGAGCACACAAAGCACTTCACTATGTTAGCTTCGGGATTAAGGTTCAGAGCTTCAGCTCTTAATAAACCCTATCATAAGAGTCCCAACATCTACTAACATCCAAGGCTGCTGACTTCACAATAAGAGGGTAAAGTCGCACTAAAAAAATAACATAACTAAAATCTTGAGCACAGTCTGTGTATTTACTATTACATAAATTAAAGCATGCACAGAGGTGCTTCAATCTTTACTAAAAAACATGATTTAACTCAGCCTACATGACCATGTCATCTTCTTCTGCATGTGAAGTTTTGTTACAGCTCATGTTAATATCACTGTGTTTTCACAGGTGAAATTAAATTGAGCCGATCCTCATCTGTTCCCTCTCTATTTTGGTTCTGACCAAGCAGGTATTCTTCTACAAATGGATAATGGAGACTGGGGCCATAGGGTAAGAGACAGCTAGGAAATGTCATGTGTCTGAATCTCATGATAAACTCTTTCTGTTGCCAGTTTAGATTAAACTAATTTAGTCTAATACAAGGCAGCAAATTCTGCCCTAATGAAAGTGAAAATGCTGCGGCTTTTTTGTCAATAGATGTTTTTTTTTGTTTTTTGTTTTTTACAATGGTGGGCTTTAGTTGCATTGACTTGTATTGCATCCACTGATGCAATATGTTTTACCACAAGCTGCATGAATGCATGCAAGGCTGTTTTTTGTTTTTAGACTGCAGTAACATGAACTTGACAAGTTGTCCTTTTCTTCAAGATGACTCCTGTTACCTTGAATGTGGGAGGCCACCTGTACACCACCAGTTTATCCACCCTGCAGCGCTATCCAGACTCCATGCTGGGAGCCATGTTCCGGGAGATTTCCCCACAACACGCGATTCCCAAGGGAATTATTTCATCGATCGGGATGGAACTCTTTTCCGGTACATTCTGAACTTCCTGCGGACATCTGAGCTTACCCTTCCTGTGGACTTCACAGAGACAGACCTCCTGAGGAAAGAGGCAGACTTCTACCAGATCGAACCTTTGATCCAGTGCCTTAACGATCCAAAGCCGCTGTATCCTCCCGACATCTTTGAGCAGGTGGTGGAGCTCTCCAGCACTCGGAAACTGTCAAAGTACTCAAACCCAGTGGCTGTTATCATCACGCAGCTAACCATAACTACCAAGGTTCACGCCCTACTAGAAGGTATTTCAAACAACTTCACCAAGTGGAACAAACACATGATGGACACCAGAGACTGCCAGGTGTCATTCACCTTTGGACCATGTGACTATCACCAAGAGGTGTCCCTAAGGGTTCACCTCATGGACTACATAATGAAACAAGGCTTCACCATTCGGAACACACGTGTGCATCACATGAGTGAGCGGGCCAATGAGAACACAGTGGAGCATCACTGGACTTTCTGCAGGCCTGCTCACAAAGTTGAAGACTGAGTTACGCAGCACAGTTGCTGTGGGTGACACTGTTGCTGGATTTATCTTTTTAGGTTATGCAAATTGTTATTTCAAAAAAAGAAAAATAATGAGCAGAGTTTTAGTAATTTTTCCAGAAAGCAAAAAACGATGAAGATGTGAAATCTGATTTATTCACCTGTTTGGACACAACTTTATTTGTCCTATCGCTACATGTGCTTATTACATTGTAAGGTCTACAAACCCAACACTGAATTTTATACATTTAGGGACATTGTATTATCCCTATTATACTACAATGTGGGTTATTATAGGAATAACTGTGGCTAAAAAGTCTGTAATAATGTGGTCATAAAGAAGGTATGATTTGAAACTCTGCCTACACTGAGTACCTTAATAGTAAAATGCATTAATATGAATTTCAGCCACAATTTGTAGGAAAAAAAATAATTGTAGAAGGTAATGTGGTCACAATTTAAAATTAATATTGACTCCAGACATATCACAAAATATTTTTTTTGTCAGATGTCAGGAGTATACTTTTGTAATAACTTATTTAGCTCAGTAGCTTTCTGGTGAGTTTCTAGTAGATCTTGAAATTAGTCTCTTAGGTCTAGCTCCTGTATGGTACTATTTATGAAGCCCCTAGTAGTTGTTGCATGAGTGTTTTTGTGTATGTATCCTGTATGTATCTGCTGTGTGCTCTTTACAATATGCCATACTGTTATCACTCAGCCATCACAGCCAAAATAAACCCATCGCCATTTCATTAAATTTGCGTAACTTTTCATTTTAACTGATGTTTAGGTCTGATGTATTCTGTCAGTTGTTCAAACATTAAGGCTCCTTGTAGTTGTGTACAAGGTCACAGCAGTTATCTATGAAACACAATGATTAATGTGAATAATATAATGTGTGTATATATATATAACATCAGGTACAATGAATCCTAAAAACAAGACATTTTGGTTTCATTGCATTTTTTTGTTTTGTTTTGTTTTATAATTCCCTGAGGAAAGTAATGCAGAGATTTCTGAGTCACTGTAAGGCTATGTTCACACTGCAGGCCTTAATGCTCAATTCCGGGTTTTTTTTTGTGTGGTCATTTACATTTCCAAATATATGCGACTTGTAGCCTAAGAACCATGAACTTAAACCTCTGTTTGATTTCCATTCATTGACCTGTTTGTTGCCTATTTGTTGAACTTCAGAACTGCTGATGTAAAAAACAAGGTCTCCTTACCAGTCTAATGTACATGTTTCAGGTCCAAAATATAAGGAGACATAATCATAAACTCAAGTTTAGGTTCATGTTAATTTTTTTGGCTATACCAGGTGGCTCTGTTACCCATCTCCACTGCCTCTCTGTGGCTTTAACAGAAAACTAGATGACTATGAATATAAGATAAAAACTTCATTAATCCCAAGGAAAATTCTTGTCCCTTGTACAGGTTCAGTGCAATAAGAATGTAAACAGAAACACTGCATAGAATCACAGGCACTAAAAACAGCAAAAATAAATTTAAAAACAAA